>LBNU01023671.1:120923-143755 GCA_014162995.1 Artemisia annua
CATTCATTTTAGGTTGTGGCTAGGAGTTGCACCTCATTTCTTCAGTTCATACATTACCGATTGTACCATTCCTTGAGGTGAGTTTTCATAGCCCCGTTTACAATTCAATATTTTGATTTCAAATCCCACGGGGGAGAATACATTGCACCATTTTTCATACGAGCCTAAGTATCAAATCCATATACATTACTTAAGTTACCACATTGCCATGTTTTAAGTCCCCTATCATGAACCGTTAATTGTATTTAAGCGAGAGTGAGTGGATAGATCTATTGAGGGTGACGCCTCCATCCGTGTTGGGGTTACCAACAGTCAAACGGATGCATTTCATTTGATCATTTTTAGAGTGTCTGGCAAAGCACTCTTGAGGGGCATTACCTACAGTCTAGCTTCGGGGTCATGAGCTTAAGAGATAATGTACATTTTATCAATTATGTGACAGTTAGTCATTCCATGATGTGACAGTTATCATTCCATTTTGTGACAGTTCGTCATTCCCTTATACTTATGGTTATCGTACAATATTCATTTTCATAAACCTATGATTTCTCACCAACATTATTGTTGACCGTTTTAGCAATGTATTTTCAGTTTACTAAGATAACAACATGTGACTTGCATTTGGACCATCATGGAGTCGAGGAAGTCGACGCGTCTCACTGTTTACTTCAATGCACTTATAAACCGTTTGATCTTGTCGTTTTTTTTTTATTTTTTTTTTATTTTCAATAAATGTGTAAAACCAATTGGGACCTATGTTGTAAACTTTTATGTTTTTAATAAAATGATCAAACGTTGTATTTACAAAACGACACTTTAGGTCGTTCAATGTAACCTTGTATGAGATGCCATGATCGTTACACCCGGGAATTCAATTCCGCTGCCATATAACAGGTAAATTCAAGGTGTGACATTATTTATCTTTGAGGCGTGACGTGATTACATTGCGTGAGGACACGCAATACCTTAGTCTGGGGGATTTTGGTATATGCTTATTCACATACCTTTTATTCACCATTTTTAGACTATTATATACCAAAAACTAACGTTAAAAGCCAAAGATATCGTGTTTTTGTGTTTATGACTGTGCAGGTAAGGATATTGCAAAAACAACAAAAAAATCAACCGAAAAGCCTAAAACGAGCACGAGATGTGGAAAAGAGTTCTAAAGTAAAGCAAAAGATGAAATATACTTAAGAAAAGCCCGTGAAGACAAATTATTTCTCAAAGGCTCAAGAAAATAAAAGAGACGCTTAATCGAATATCAAAGTTAATTATCAAGATAAGCTTCACAAATTCGAGCAAGTGATCACTTTTAAGTCTTCAAAGACCTTTGGAAAGCACGTCAACACGCTACCTCAAGTTACAAGGATTTACGTTTAGTCTTTAGAACGTTTAGTAGAGTTGTAATAGAGTTTACGTGTAGTTTTCATGAAATGTAAAAGACTAGGGGGCTAAGTGCACACAATGTAAACAAGGGAAGCTCCCTTGCTCCCTTAAATACCACCCCCTAGCTCATTAGAATGGTTGTCTAGTTTTGTGTCTTATTTTTTGTGTCTAGTTAGTTTTTATTGAGTTATTAGTTTTATTGTATTAGTGTAAGTTTTATTTTATGCAAGTTATTATTTTCATGTCTTAAATCTTTTCCTAGCTTATTTTGTCTCTTCATCTTAATCTTTCTTTTACATCTTTCAATCTTTTGAGCTTATTTTCGTGTCTTATTAATCTATAAAAGCTTATATAAGTCCACCACCTTTGCATGTGTCTTTGAATTCGTTTGATATAAATAATGGGTTAGGGTTTGTTTTGGTGTCGTGGCTTATTTGGTAGCTTATGTAGTGTCTTAAACTTGTTCCTTATTAAGTTTTTATTGGATTTTGTCACTTTTAGTCATTAGTTTCACGGTACAAAAGTGTCCAGCGTCTAAAATTGTTCCTAGCGAGTTTAGTTTTTAGGGTTTAGCGAGTATGGGTATTTTCTAAAAAGTTAGCGAGTATGAAAACAATTTCCAGCGAGTATGCTGACATTTCTAGCGAGTATGGTCATTGGCTAGATTTCTTAGCGAGTTTGGTCAATTTTCTAGCGAGTACCATTTCATTTCAGCGAGTATGTTTTGTGGTCTAGCGAGTAAGGCTAGAATTTCTAGTGAGTTTGGTCCCTAGTCCAGCGAGTTTCATTTATTTAAATTCTTAGCGAGTATAGTTTCTATTTTCTAGCGAGTTTGGTGTCTAGTATAGCGAGTATTGTTTTCATTTTTCTTTTGAGTCCAGTTTCGTTTTCTAAGTTTCATTCGTTTATTAAGCCGGGCTTGGCTTTTATCCATCTCATCGTTAATCGAGTGAGGTTTTATTTCCTTAATACCTAAACGAAACTACGTCGAAATTTCTTAAATCTTTGTAGTTTTATTATAACTTAGTTAACTTTCTTTTCACAATTAGTTTAAGTTTTATTACGTTATATCTTTTATCATTTCTTTAGTTTAATCTTTCTTTTCGTTAATTAAAATCAAAAACTCCAAAAACATTTTACTTTTTACTTTCTTTTATAATTTGTAGATTTAATTTCATTTGTCTTTTACATATTACTTAGACTTATGTTTTCTTTCCTTGCTCAACTTTTTTCGTTTAATTTCGTTCTTTATTTCATTTAAGTTTTAAACAAATTTTCGTAGTATAACTAAAAACCTAATCTCATCTTTCAAATTTATTCTTCTCACATAACTCACGACTCGAGTGACAAGATCAATTCAACCCTCGTTGGGACAACGATCCGTGGTTTACAAGCTTACCCTTGCTAGATTGCGACCGATCAATTTTTGGCGCCGCTGCCGGGGAGCGGTTGATAAGATTAAGTCATTAGATTATTGAGTATTGTGTTTTGAAGAACCTTCTTTTAGAAGTTATCGTTTTTTATAAACATAAAAACAACAAAAAATTATAAAACCTATAAAAGCCAAAAATATTTTTCATTTTTTCTTTTATATAACATAAAAACCAAAAAGATTTTCATTTCAACTTACTTTTTCAATTTGTTTCATTTTGATTTGTTTCAATTTGTATGACCACTCGTTCTTCTTATAACGAGCTTTTTCCACCACTTCCTAATCCCGAGAGTCTTATACGACGCCCAAACCGAGTTAATTCTCCAAATCTCGAGGAAATGAATAACAATAACAACAACAACGGTGCACAAGCCAACGGGGCTCCCAACGGAGAAGATCCCCAACCTCTTCATGATTTACGTCCAATGGAGGAACAACTCCAATCCCCTTTCCAAAGTGTGAGGAGAGCCATCGTTATTCCCGATATTCAAGCAAATCACTTTGAAATCAATCATGGACTACTCAATCTCATTTCGGGTATATCCTTTCATGGTTTTGATCACGAAGATCCTCATGTTCACATTCGGAACATAACCGACATTGCTGAAACAATTAAGATCAACCAAGTTCCTTATAATGTTGTCAAAATGAAATTGTTTCCCTTTTCTCTCAAAGGAGCTGCTCGTACTTGGCTAGACAAAGAACCCCCCAATTCGATTCATACTTGGGATGATTTGGCTAGCAAGTTCCTTAACCATTTCTGTCCACCTTCAAAAACCTCAAATCTTCGTACTCAAATCTTTCGTTTCCAACAAGCTTTCGATGAATCATTCAGCGAAGCTTGGGATCGTTTCAAAGAGTTACTTGAAAAGTGTCAGAATCACGGGTTTTCTGAATTGCATCAAATCGATACGTTCTATAATGGTTTGAATCCCGTTGATCAAGATTCGCTCAATTATGCTATTGGTGGTAATTTGTTATCTCGAAACACTCAAGATGCATTCACTATCATTGAAAACAAAGCAAGAGTGCGAACTTCACGAAGCAAAACACAAGTGTCAAGTGCTAGTAACAAGGCTAACGACGAGGTTTTGTCATTAACCAAACAAAATTCTGATGCTATTGCTGCTCTTACAAAACAAATGGGACTTTTTATTCAACACAAAGAACAACCGTCTCAAACCGTCAATGCTATTAACCAAAGTTACGAAACTTGTGGTGGTCCCCATGCATATTACGAATGTCCGACAATTGTTAACGTCTCTAACGAGCATGTGTACGCTGCTAACATGGGTGGTAACGCTTACCAACCCCAAGGAGATCGAAATCTCCTCAGCTACCGTTCAACCAATTACCTTGGACCACCACCTGGTTTTCACAACCCGCCTCCAAACCAAAATGTGCAAAATCGTGGTAATCAAGTCAATCAGAATCAAAGTCGTGCAACTCACGGTTTTCAGAATCAAAATCAAGGTTTNCATAGTATAACTAAAAACCTAATCTCATCTTTCAAATTTATTCATCTCACATAACTCACGACTCGAGTGACAAGATCAATTCAACCCTCGTTGGGACAACGATCCGTGGTTTACAAGCTTACCCTTGCTAGATTGCGACCGATCACAACGCCTCCTTCGTTTTTGTGTATCTCGTTAGTATACACAAGTATCTTTGACGTTCTTCTGTTCTTTTCCTTGTTGCATTGTGAAGCAACAGGTTTCCCTTTTCCTTTCTTTGTTGTCGTGTGCAAGACACCAACAAGATTTTCAACAAATTTGTTTTCTTTCTTTCTTTGTTTTGTTGCTGCGTACTGTGATCACAACAAAACGAGCCCACCACTTCCGTTGGTGTACTCCCGTTTGCAAATTCAACACTAGATAAATTATGTATAACTTTCTTGTGTCCCAAAGTTATCTAGACAGCGTATTCCTTTTAATGAACGTTGCGTATTTGTGTTTCTAAAACCCAAAGTTTCAGCGTATGTTCTTGGTTTCTGGCTTCTGTTTTGTCTCGTTAACAAGGTTCTGGATTTTGTTTGATGGTGTAACGAGTAAGATGTAACAAGGCTCTTGATGCCAAATGTTGTCCCAATATGCGTATGTGTGTGTGAGTCGAAATGGATTTGCAAACTAAACAAGATAACTTTTATTTCGTCTAACCTTGTAACATTACAGATTTACAAGTATATATAAGTTTCGAATGGGTGTGACCCCAAACCTTGTGTCTGTTCGAATGGTTGTCTTCCAAACGACACAACCTTTCAAGTTTTACAGAAATTTAACTATAATAACTAACTTAACCGAATTACGGTTATTAAGTTTCTAATCTACACGTTTGGTCCTTCATGTTTTCTATTAAAGCAATATCGAGATTAAACTTGGTTCACAATATATACATATGTACATGTAAACTTATGTTGGTTAAATGAAATAAAAGTTATCTAGTTATTGTTTGCAATTCTCATTTCGACTCAAATACGCGCATACTTTGGGACCAACATTTGGCATCAAGAGCCTTGTTACCCTTGCTCGTTACAACAATCAAACCAAGAAACCATTTTTAACGAGACAAAACAGAACCAAAAGGAGAAGAACCACGCTGAACTTTTATTCAGAAAAAGGAATACGCAACGTTCAAAAGAAAGATACGTTGCCTAGATAACTTAGGGACGCAAGAAAGTAGTATACAACTTATCTTGTGTCGAAATTGCAAACGGGAGGACACCAAACGAAGTGATGGCCTGGTTTTTTGTTGTGATCTTTGTACGCGACAACAAAAACTCAAAAAGAAGGAAACAATTGTTTGATACTTTGTTGGTGTCTTGCACACGACAACAAAGAAAGAAAAAAAGAAACTTGTTGCCATACAACGCGACAAGAAGGAAAAGGAAGACGTCAAGAAGAAACCTTGTGTATAATAACGAGATACACAAAGAAGAAAAGGGCGTTGCTTGTAGTTTGATAAGGTATACCGATACTAAAACAATCAAGGATTGTTTGGAGACGTTTAGCAATACGAAAACAACAACAAATAACGAAAAGAACGGGCTGATCACTCGTTTATAAAAGAATACCGACGGGTATTGGAGGATTGTTGAAGAACACGGTGTGGAATTAAGAAAGAAAAAAGATAGTATTGTGGTACAACATAGGAAAGGAACAAGGAACAGCAGCAACGACAAACAAAACACGTTATTTGTTTAGTCGTGGAATTAATACCGTGGGGTATTAGTGAAGGAAAAAGGCAAACGAATTGCTTTTGGAAATACCGAGAGGTATTTGAGAAGTTTTGTGAAGAACTTGGAACGAAACAACAACAACAAACAACTTAGTTTGATTGTGGCTAAGAACACGTTGGGTGTTTTTGGAGATAGAAGCCGGGACAAAAAGAAGAAAGAAAGGTCTAGGGCACACACTTGAAACCAAGTCGACATAAAGAAAGGACAACGTGGGAGTTTGGTATTAGAAGAAAGAACGTTTGGTTGGTATATTGAAAAATTCGACAACATCAATAAACAACCGAGTTACTTTGGAGACAAGACGAGGAAAGAAAAGGACGTGGTTGGTATAACACTCAAGTACCGACACACAAGTGGGAATATGTTTGTGTTTTGACACAACAATGAGATCACGAATTCAAATTTTTGGATTTATATTATACTTTAGATAATATAGATATTTATTTCATACTATTAGGAAATCCCGAAAACTATATATTGATCCCGTACTATTAGGATTCCCGGATAACTACTTTTCTGTTCCCGTAGTAGTAGGATATACCATACTGGTTAGAATTCCCATACGATTAGAAGATGAAGATTGTAAACGCATTTAAGATGGCCGGTGACGATACGAATAACACTAACACTGTAGTGAAACCCGTAACACCTATTGCACAATACCAATGCCCTAAGTTGAAAACCACAAACTACACGGTTTGGGCAATACAAATTAAGGTTATACTAGAAGCACATGGTTTATGGGAAACAATAGAACCTAAGGAAAACACGCAAGTAGATGATAAGAAGGATAAGGCAACAACTGCCTTCCTATATCAAGCGTTGACCGAAGATGTGATTTTACAAGTAGCAAGTTGTAAAACGGCAAAAGAATTATGGGAATCGTTAAAAAGGAGACACGTTGGAGAAGAAATGGTGCAACAAGCACGATTACAATCACTGATGATTGGATTTCATACCCTTCAAATGAAGGAAGATGAAACGGTGGATGCATTTACGAACAAACTAAATGGGTATGCCACAAAGGCTAAAGAATTAGGAAAAACCTTGGATGAATTACTTTTAGTACGAAAACTATTAGACTCCACACCAGATAGGTTCATTCAAATAGTAGCATCCATAGAACAGACAAATGATCTCGATGACATTACCCTAGATGAGATCACTGGAAAACTTAAGGCATTCGAGGAAAGGATAAAACTCCGAAAGGGAGGACAAGTAGAAAGCCAGGACAATTTATTATTCACACAAGGCGAACACTCTAGAAATAAGAAACGATTTAACAAATATAGAGGTAGATCAAACTACTCACGAGGAAACTGGCAAAATAGAGGAAACAGAGATAACTCGAATGAAGAAAATTCAACTCACAACGATAAGTCAAATAAGAATAAAGGTGAGTGGAATAAAAATAAGGGAAAATGTTTCAATTGCGGGAAACATGGACATTTTAAGAGAGACTGTAGAAACCCACCAACAACTCAGGAACAATCAAACCTTATCTTAGAAGACGATGAACCATCACTACTGATGACTACACACGAAACTGAACACAAAGAAGTTTTGTTGAATGAAGGACAAATACAACCCGGAAAGTATGCTACAACAGATGCTAGCATATGATATTTAGATAATGGTGCAAGTAACCATATGACGGGAACTAAGAGTCACTTTAAGGATATTGACGAAAGCATCACTGGACGCGTTCGTTTTGGAGATGGATCGTACGTAGAGATAAAGGGTAGAGGTTCTATATTACTAGGATGTATAAACAAAGAACAAAAGATAGTTTCGGATGTTTACTACATTCCAAACCTCAAGAGCAACATACTTAGTCTAGGACAACTTACGGAGATAGGTTGTAAGATCATCATGGATGGAAACAAATTGACTTTGTATGACAAGAGTAGGAAGTTGTTGATGAAGGTAGAAAGATCTAAGAATCGACTTTACAGTATTAGACTACAGATAGAAGCACCTGTATGTCTCTTACAAATGTAGATAACCAAGCATGGTTATGGCACGCTAGATTAGGTCATTTGAACTTTGATGATATCAACAAGATGACAAGAAAGGGTCTAGTGGAAGGAATACCAAAAATAAATCATGCAGGACAAATATGTGATGCATGTTTATTAGGAAAACACAGTAGAACACCATTTCCAAATCAAGCTAAATTCAGATCCAAGAACCCATTGGACTTAGTATATGGAGATCTTTGTGGTCCCATAAGTCCAGCCAAACATTCTGGAAAGAAACTCATCTTCTTATTAGTAGATGACTGTACACGTTTTATGTGGGCCTACTTTCTAACATCGAAAGATCAGGCATTCAACACATTTAAGGAATTTAGACAGAAGATTGAAATGGAGTTAAGATTGAAGTTAAGAATGCTAAGAACATATAGAGGAGGTGAATTTACATCAAATGAATTCACTAAATACTGTAAGGAGAATGGAATAGCAAGACAGTTAACAGCACCATACTCACCGCAACAGAATGAAGTAGTTGAAAGAAAGAATAGGACGGTGTTATCAACTACTAGGAGTATGATAAAAGCGATGAAGTTACCTTTAACTTTTTGGGCGGAAGGAGTCAAACATGCCATTTACATACTAAATAGGGTACCTACAAGAGCACTGGAAGATAAAACACCATATGAAGCACTCTACAACAGAAAACCGAATCTGGAAAACCTAAGAATATTTGGATGCACAGCTTATGCTAAGATAACGATACCTCACTTGAAGAAGTTGGACGGCAGAAGCATACCGATGGTTTACTTAGGAGTAGAGGAAGGATCAAAAGCATGTAGGATATATGATCCTATAGGAAAGAAGAAACATGTTAGTAGGGACGTAAAGTTTATGGAAACAAAACCGTAGGATTGGGATAAAAATGGAGAGGATACAAGTACTCAAGACACATTTTGGGCTAGTTTTGTGGTAGACGAAGTTGACAATGAAAATCCTACACAAGTCAACATAGAGAACAATGATAACATGTATCCAATACCGGATCAAATACAAGATCCAGACTCACCAATCACACCACCAACATACAATTACGACCCTAACTCTGAAGATGAAGAAGAAGCTACTTTTAGCTCATTAGGGAGCTCAGATCAGATATTTGATGATACACCAGTACGAGGTTTAAAGCAGATAACGGACATCTATCAGAAGGCAATAGGACTCAAAAGGGTTTATAAAACCAAGAGAGATGCACAAGGAAAGATCATTAAATATAAAGTAAGATTAGTAGCAAAAGGTTATGTACAAGAACAAGGAATAGACTTCGATGAGGTATTTGCACCAGTTGCTAGAATAGAGACAGTTCGTTTAGTATTAGCACTAGCAGCATATAATGGATGGCAAGTACATCACTTAGATGTAAAATCAACATTTTTACATGGAGAACTGAAGGAAGAAGTCTATGTTACACAACCTAAAGGTTTCATTCAACAAGGAAACCTAGGAAAAGTCTACAAGCTAACTAAAGCATTGTTTGGCTTAAGACAAGCACCGAGAGCTTGGAATGTGAAGCTTGACCAAACCTTGAAGTCATTAGACTTTAAGAAATGTAATCTCGAACAAGCAGTTTACAAAAAGAGAATCAAGACTTCTACAGTTATAGTTGGAGTATATGTAGATGATTTGATAATCACAGGCACTCCAAAGAAGGAAATAGACTTGTTCAAATCCCAGATGGAAGAAAAATTTGAAATGAGCGATTTAGGATTGCTAGCATATTACCTTCAGATAGAAGTTACACAGACAGGAGGAGAGATTACAATCAAACAAACAGGATATATTAACAAGATCTTAAAAGTAACAAGTATGACGGACAGTAATGATACGAAGATACCAATGGACCCCGGCACTAAGTTGGTCAAGGCGGAAGATGGAAACCCAGTTGACACAACTTATTACCGTAGCTTAATTGGAAGTCTCAGGTACTTACTACTACAAGACCAGATCTTAGTTACTCAGTCGGACTACTCAGCAGATTTATGCAAGACCCGAAGGATCATCACCTGAAGGCAGTTAAACAAGTAATCCGATACATCAAAGGAACAAAGGAACATGGAATAATATACAAGAAAGAAAGCGGCTGCAAGATTACAGGTTACAGTGACAGTAGTTATGGAATCAACACCGATCAAGGTAAAGGAACTACTGGAATAGTATTTTATTTTGGAGAGTCACCTATTACTTGGTGTACTCAGAAGCAACCAACAGTGGCACTCTCATCATGTGAATCAGAATTCATGGCGGCTACTGGAGCAGCATGTCAAGCCTTATGGTTAAAACGTTTACTTAGTGAATTAACTGGATTGGAAGAAAAAAGGATAACGCTTAGAGTTGACAACATATCAGCTATAACACTCGTAAAGAACCCAGTTTTTCATGGAAGAAGCAAGCACATAGACATTCGCTATCATTTCATTCGTGAATGTGTAGAGAATGGTCATATTAATGTGGAACACGTTAGCGGAGAACTACAAAGAGCAGATATCTTAACGAAAGCTTTACCAAGACTCAAGTTCGTGACTATGCGACAAATGCTCGGAGTTCAAGACTTAGGACAAAGCAACGATCAAGATTAAGGAGGAGAATGTGAACCAAGTTTAATCTCGATATTGCTTTTCAGGAAACTTAAAGGACCAAACGTGTTCAATAGAACTTAATAACCGCCAAGTTAGTTAAGTTAGTTATTTTCTGTAAAAGTTAGTTAGAAACGAAGGGGTGTGTCGTTTGGTACATGCTTATTCGAACAGACATGATGGTTGGCAGACAACCATTCGCATACTATATATACATGTGTACATGTAAACTTATGTTGGTTAGACGAAATAAAAGTTATCTAGTTATTGTTTGCAATTCTCATTTCGACTCAAATACACGCACACTTTGGGACCAACATGGAAGAAAATATCAAATTCTAAAGAAGTGATACGTTTGACACCATGAAATATCATCCCCGATCGAGAAGCATGTGAGGCAAACAGGTTTTCTTTCATTGTTAAATTTCTTGCCGCTGAATGTATGAAACACTAGAAACAGTGTATATAGAAAATGACGTTAACAGAAAATCATGTATTTATAAGCTTACCTCCTCCAGCGGTTGAAACTCGATACCTTCTACTACTTTAATATCACAGTATTCATCAAAGGACTTGTGGTCTAGTGGGTGGGGCTTAACTTGTTAAGCGAGCCATAAGTGGGAGTAGTACCGGGTGGGTGACCACCCGGGAAGTCCTCACTTGTGGTCCACTTGCGGATCATATTGTTCCGGAGATATGATGCAATGAAGAGGAGAGCCCTTAGACCTAGCCGCTGGGGTTCGAATCTGAGCATTAGCGGGGTTTTAATCCGGCCGTTACTCCAGCAAGGAATCTTGTGTGGAGGCGGTACGGTTTCCTCGCGAATCCGTTGATCCTCGCTTGCGCCAGCGTGGGCCCGGTTAAGACAACATAGTCTGGCCAAGGGGTGGGGAGGGCCCTCCCTCTTGGAGGGTGGTTGAGTCTAAGTTGAAATTCGCCGTTCAAAAAAAAAATATCACAGTATTCGATGTTAAACATTATATTAAGCTTATCCATAGTTTCTCTTTGGTTGGTAGTAAACTGAAACAGTTCTGCCGTCGACCATCCATCTTCTCTTTCATCTGAAAGGAATGAATAATATGTCTCCCCTTTGAATTCGTATTCGAGGCCTATATATAGTTCACTTGGTTTCTTCTTTTTGAACACAAGGTTCATGATGTATGTGACATTTGGCGACAATAATTGAGGTTCAACACATGTCATAAATGTCTTATGAGGTGGTATATAGCTGCCAACAGAAAATCTGGTCGAGGAAACAGCAAAGGATATCCATGAGAATACATTTATGAAATAGTCTAGAAAACTTGAAAAAAATAAAGGACAGCGAGGAGAAGGATAAGCCACCTTGATCTATTTTCTGACGAGAGTATATATGATGCATATTCACTTGCTCTTGAATCTAAACATTCGGCTATAGATATCATCTCGTAATGCTTTCCATTCATGTTAACTGCAAACCACTGCCAATCAAACAAGTTCAAGTTAGTTTGGCTGATCGATGCAGGATGGGTTTACTAACGATAGGCGACTGATCGAATTGTATACTATGCTAGCATTATTGAGTTTTAAGCATATGAAGTTCCACATATAAAGCTGTAGCATAATTAACTAACATATTTATGTATTACCTTTTTCCCGAGTTGAGGAGGGTTCCTTTTAGAAGAATCTTCTTTAGTACTTCAGAACCATAGTTTAGTGTAGGTACTGCTGTCTTAATGATCTCTTTATAGTCAGTTGGCAGTTTCACCTTTTCATAAATCTCCTGATTTGCCAGTGCAATCTCAAGTTTGCTACAACATCAGCCATCGGCGGCCTTTCGTCACGTGATCTTTTCAAACATTCAGATGCAATGTCAGAAAATGATTTCAAAGAACTTGAATCCATTTGTTGTTTCAGATAATGAAAGATAAACTGATCTATATTATTCTCTTCATAGCCTTTTTTCCACATACGCACTAAAAGCTGATACTGACCATTAATGTATTCATAGCATAATTTTCCAAACAATACTTCCAATAAGACCACTCCAAAAGAATAAACATCCGACTCTTTTGTGAGGTATCCCAACTCCATATACAACGGATCATAGTACCCAGGGGTACCTACAGCATTGGTCATAAGAGCCGTGTGCTGCTGATTAGCTGGTCCCAGTTTTGAAAGTCCCATGTCAGAGACTTTAGCATTCCAATTCTCATCGAGAAGGATGTTAGGAATTTTTATATCTCGGTGGAGAACTCGTTTCAGAGAGTGCCTTTGTCATCATGTAGATAGCATAATCCCTTTGCTACATCAAGGCATATCTTGATACGCTAAGTCCACGTGAGAGTAGTGGAACTCAAATGGCGATCAAGGCTATCCTTGGATACATGCTCGTAAACCAAAATCATCTCACCACCCTCATTGCAATATCCGAGGAGAGAGATTAGATTTTCATGGGTGTAACGTGAAAGCATCATGATCTCTTTCCAGAATTCTGGGTCACCTTGCCCAAACTTACGATCTAGACGTTTAAAAGCAACCATGCTTCGTCCCTTGTAGTGAGATACTTCTCCCTTATATACCTTACCGAAACCACTGTTGGTCCCAAAGTGTGTAAGAGAGATTCGAGTGAAATTGCAAATATGTAAAAACTAGATAACTTGTATTAATCTTTCTAACCACGTACAAATACAGATTTCGTTCTATATATACTAAGCGAATGGTCACCAACTTGAACCATCGCGTCTGTTCATAAGGTTGCGTTTGGTTCTGTTTTGTTCGAATAGTCACAACCCAAACGACACAACCATTCGATCATGTAACCGCCATAACTGCCACATAACCGAATTAACTAACTAACTAAAATAACTAACTAACCGCTATTCGGTTATTTACTTTACAACGTGCAACTTTGGTCCTTGGAGTTTCGGTGTCTTCAAACTGGAGCAATGTATCGAGATTACATGCTCATATCTCCTCCTTATCTGATCGTTGCTCGTCCTAAGGTCTTGAACTACCGACAGTTTCGCATCAGTCACGAACGTTGAGTTTGTAATGCCTTCTGTTAAAGATATCCGCTCTTTGAAAGTTTCTTCCACTAACGTAGTATCTACATTAAATATGTCATTCTCTAACATCACGAATGAAATGAGTAGAATTGTCAATGTGTTTGCTCCTTCCATGAACATACTGGGTTCTTCACGAGTTTGAATAGCTGATATGTTGTCAACTCTAAGTGTTATTCTTTTCTCTTGCCATTCCAGTTAGTTACTAGAGAAGTCGTTTCAGCCATAAGCTGTGACATGCTGCTCAGTAGGCTGCCATTGAATCTGATTCACATGATGATAGTGCCACCTGTATGGTTGTTTCTGAGTGCCCAGCCGGGTAATAGGTGTTCTCCAAAGTAAAATTACGATTGCCAGTAGTTCTTTCGCTTGATCAGGTGTTGTTCCATAAAAGTACTGTCGCCTAGTCAACCTGTTGTAATTTTGCAACCGCCTTCTTTCTGTATAGTATAAGCCATGATTCCTTTGTTCCTGTGAGATATCGGATTACTATGTTTAATTGCCTGTCACGGATGATGGTCCGTCGGTCTGCATAAATCTGCTGAGTAGTCCGACTGAACACACCTGAGAAGGGTCGTCTTGTGTGTAATAAGTGACCTAACATACTTCCAATTAAGCTATCGGTAGTAAGTTGCGTCAACTGCGGTTCCATCTTCCGCCTTGACCAACTTAGTGCGGGATCCCATAGTATCATTTGTATTCATTACTATCCTGCATATTTGTTTCTTTTCAGATTTATTAGATATGTACGCTGGATGCGTTGATGTGTAATGTCGTCCTCCTGTTTGTGAAACTTCTATTCCCAAGGGTAATAAGCTAGCAACCCTAAGTCCCGCTGCATTTCCAAAATTTTTATCTTTCATTTGGCGATTGTGAACAAGTCAGATCTTCCTTCTTTGGAGTGCCAGTGATTATCAAATCATCTACATATACTCCAACTATAAGCGTAGAATCTTGCTTCTTTTCGTATAACTTGTGTTCAGATTTACATTTACTTAAAGTCTAATGACTGCAAGGTTTGAATCAAGCTTAAGTGTTCCAAGGCTCTAGGGCTTGTCTCAAGCCAATACAAACGTTGGTAAGCTTGAACTTTTCCTGAGTTTCCGTGCTGAATTGAAACCTTCAGGTTGTGTAACATAGCCTCGTCCTTCAATCTCCATGCAAGAATGCTGATTTTCACATCACAAGTGTGTACTTGCCAACCATGATATGCTGCTCAGTGCTAATAGTTTAACGAACTGTTTCTATCCTAGCAACCGGTGCAAACAGTAGTCATCAAGTACAAATAATCCTATGTTACATATAAAGTCAAGATTGAAATTGAAAAAGAACTGTATGCTCATATATGGAATCTAAAATGACACATACCTTGCCTTATTTGGATACAAGAGTTGTATATTGTATATTCCTCTCGCGTGTTCCCTCCCCCCGTGGTTGTGATTATAACCCAAAGATTGTAAAGTCAATACTCTCCTCTTGCCTTTTGATCACTGCTCTAAAATATAATGCTAAATGTTGTGAGTATGTCTACAATGTTCTATGACTGTAGGCGAGCGAATCTGACATTGCTATAGTGAAGCTCTTTTCATGCCTATCAATACCCAGGTCGGATCTGTCAAGGCGGCCGTAAATCAAAGGACCGATGGACTGGTCTGGCATGGGAAAATAAAAGAGAGTGATTGTGTGGGGACATTGAAGGAGGCTTCATGTATATTTCATCAGTATTACTATAACACGAAAAATAAATAAAGTAAAGTCAAAGTCGGAAGAAAAAGACTTGAAATATAAAAATTGACGTATTATTTCTTTTTAACTAAAATTAATATCAGATTTTTTGAACAAAAATTAATCTAGATGATATTGATTTTTTGGACAAAAACTTCCACAGTTCTTATGAGAATAAACTCTAATACTCCTCCGCCCAAATTATGCACTATGATTTTAGTCTCTTTCTTTCACTTGACGTATATTTTGTGTTATATAACATATCAATTATATAAAGATTGTTTAATGCACTTTCGACACATTGTATAGAGTTTCTGTTAAATACTTTTGTATAACATCGATCAACATGAGGCTGTATGATATCACTATCCTAGATGTGAACGTCCTAAAGACTAGAAGTAGGTCTACTATTNCCAACACAAACAAATACGAGTCACCACTTCGTTTGGTGCCTCTACGAATGCAATTTCTACACAAGTACGGTCGTGCACTACTTTCCTTGCGTCTAAGTTATCTAGGCAACGTCCTAAGTGAATGAACGATGCGTTTTTGGTTCCTGAAATAAATTTTCAGTGTCGTGTTTCTGTCTTTGGTTTCAAAGTGTCTCGTTAAGGTTTCTTTTGTTTCAGAAAGTGTAGCGAAAGGTTTCTGTGACTTCTGAATGTTAGCGAAAGTTTCCCCTTTGGTTTTCTGAAAAACAAAAAATCTCGTTAAGGTTTTTGTAGTTTCAGAAAGTTGTATAGCGAAAGGTTTCCTTGGTTCTGAAAAACAAAAAGTCTCGTTAGGATTGTAAGGTTTTTGTTTCTGGATGTAGCGAAATGTTTCTGAATTGTAACGAGATGTGTGAATGGCTCTTGATGCCAAATGTTGGTCCCAAAGTGTGTAAGAGAGATTCGAGTGAAATTGCAAATATGTAAAAACTAGATAACTTGTATTAATCTTTCTAACCACGTACAAATACAGATTTCGTTCTATATATACTAAGCGAATGGTCACCAACTTGAACCATCGCGTCTATTCATAAGGTTGCGTTTGGTTCTGTTTTGTTCGAATAGTCACAACCCAAACGACACAACCATTCGATCATGTAACCGCCATAACTGCCACATAACCGAATTAACTAACTAACTAAAATAACTAACTAACCGCTATTCGGTTATTTACTTTACAACGTGCAACTTTGGTCCTTGGAGTTTCGGTGTCTTCAAACTGGAGCAATGTATCGAGATTACATGCTCACAACCACCACCCCTTATGACTTTCTTTTCATCAAAGTTGTTTGTGGCGGATTTAATATCTTCCAATTTGATGACAAGATGTTTAAACTCCTTCGTGAAGGAATCCATTTATTCTTTTGTGATCAAAGTGTACTTCAGTTGAATGAGATGCTAATTACACCTATTAAAGCAAAATATATATTAAACTCAGTAAATCTTTAAAAGATCATAAGGTCGCAATGAATATAAGTTACAGGCTAAATATTATACATTTTGATGCAAATTTAAGTTGAATATTAACGGGTAGAACTAGCTTGAAAATATTCTTAATGAAAGGCAACGACTAGTGTCGAAAACTTCTAAAAATAGCAAAACTGGAAATGGAATAAATGGTAGTATATAGCTTTTGTTATCATATTGAACACATTAGTTATTAAAAATATTAGTATGTAGTATGGAATAGATCTTATAAAAACAGAAAATCAGGAACCACATGTCAAATAGATCTACAAGACGAAATGATCACATTTAGTATTAGTATACTAAATATAGAAAGTATCCGCCACAAGCTTCAATTCAAGAAAAGAAAGACCACTAAATATAGTAGTATAACTTTTACCTTAATAGAAGCTTGAGATTATATTATTGGTTGAGCAATATGATGAAGTTGTAGACTGAGATCTTAGATACTCTATATATAGTAATAAAATAGAGTAGGAATGCTCTCATATCTCTAGCTAACCCAAATACGTCGTTGACTCAGCTCGTTGCTTAAACACTACCCAATAATGCAAGCAATTAAGAACCACATGCTTATTTCAAACAAGTTGCCTCAATGAATTGAAGACCATATATCCACTTTTGATCAAGTTGCCACACAATTGTATTGAATGTGGTCCAATGCAAACCATAGTAAAGATAGTAGTAAGTTGCTAACACAAAACAAAAATTTAACTTATATCAAATAATTACCTTCGTGCGCGCGTACCGGACTTAGTCAAAACTCCATCTCATGCACATGGGGAAGGAGGGATTTTAATGATTTAGAAACTATACTATTGAATTCACTTAAAAAAATATGATTTTGTTAGCAAAAGACTTTATTCATTGAATAAACGAATTAAATTATAATATAACAATCGTTTTTATTACACTTTCGACCAAAGAAGGGGAAAAAAAAGTTTCTTTCAAAACTAGTGAGCCGCAAAATTTCTTGGTTCTATAACCTAGAAACTCTAAAACACACTATAAACCTACCCTCAATAACGATATGCATTTCAAAATTCACATAATAAATGGCATGTAATTTGTAGTATAAAATTTCATTATTCATAGGAAAACAAAAGAGAGAAGTTTTTCAAAACTGTATCATAATGCCTCTTTACTAAAATAAAATAAAAATGCATGTGAATATAGTGTAATTTTTAATATGTTTAATGATTAACCGCATAAAGAGAAGCTACTATTTTAGTTTTTCAAAATATACTTGAAATAATCTCCAAGGAACTCGTGCAAAAAAATATTGAAGATGTATAATTACAAGCTAGTGTTAGACATTGTAAACCCTGTAGGTATAACATTATTATTGACCATTATTTATAATGGTGAAAACCCTAGATGCCCTAAACCTACAAACCATGGGGACATTTTTTGCAGTTTACCCTTAAAATCAAGTATAATCTAACAAAGTAATTAACAAGTTCCACTTAGCAGAAGTCATAGCTAGCCGGTGTTGAACGTCTCAAAGAGTAGTTTGGACAAGTAGCTCAATGTCAACGATCTATGTGCGCGTTTGCCTGGTTAACTCATATCTTCGGTTGGCCTTAGCCCTCAAAATTTTGGCTGCAATGCCATTTTGCTTTTTAATTACCATAAGTTAAGCCTGAACCATTATTTGTGAGTTTACGAAAGAGGGTGAACACTTTAACCGGCATTCCCAAATTATAGGCAGTTGCATGAGCAGAACTTGATAGAGTTGTTAATTAGCTGTCCAAAGTCAACCCTCATTATAATTAGAGGAATCAGATTATGGATAAGAATGGAGCAGGAAACACAACAATGTACAAAAGATGAAATATAATTAAGCTAGTTATTTAAGTTGGTCAAAACTGCTTACTTTTTGTTTGCGTGCATGTCTTGATCACATATATACATAGTTGCAATAATAAATGTTGCTAAATGTGTAGTTCAAGGTTCTATTGCCTAAAAATAAGCCCGTGGTTATTAAGTTAAGGAAATTATTTGAATTTCTATTCTTTATCAACCTTTTTTGTTTAAGGACATAGATGGTGTTTTTTATGTATAAATGTCTAAGGACAAGTTGCCAAAAATCAACCCCTTTGAGCGTGTGTTGGATAAGATGATGAGCTCATATATCTTGATCACACGGTTTCATGAAGAATTTATAATTCAACGTATTAGTAACCAGTACAATTTGTGCCCAATCAAGTCGCTTTAGTTGACATCTATAACGAGTAATTTCCAAGATATTTCAGCAAGCAATTTGTACAAGTAGCCCAAAGTCAACCCTGCATGGATTCGCTTGTGTCATCCAAGATGGCCTGGTCACATGGATTTCATATAAATTTTTAACCCAAAATAAAAGTTTGAAGTTTATCCATCAAGTTGTCTTATAGTTGGTTAATACTTGATACATATCTCTAGTTGACCCTAGCCACGATATTAGTTTAATCTGAACCAGTATTTGTGAGTTTTTGACCCCTCATCTACGAGAGTGGGTGTTCACATTAACCGGCATTCCAAGAAATCGCATGAGCAGAACCTGAAAAGGGTAGTCAGATGCCGAAAAGTAGACCTTTTTTCAATTCAGAGAATCGAAAGATGGTTAAATTGGTCATGCACAAACGATTAGGCACAAATAAACTAATGGTCAATGGTCATGCACAATTAAACTTCTTTGTGTGTGTGTTTGCTGGGAATTAAATAATTTACATCTAGCTATGAACAGTAGAGTAAAAATTTTAATTTAAAAAAAAAAAAAAAAAAAAAAAGAAAGTCCATGCTATATATGTCCCTATGCTACGGCAAAAAGAGGGAGATTATTACGATTGTCCGTGACAATAGAGGAAAAAGCGTTGAGATATTGATAGGTATTGTTTCGTTTCTAAAATGACTCAAAATGATTCAAACGAAAAAGGTAGGCGACTGCACATGAATTTAACCTTAATAATTACAGTCAAATGGGTTGTTTATTTTTTTTGTTAGCTAAGGGAAAAATGGGTCCCACATTCCATTGCATCATCTTAATGGGGGAGAGGCTTATATTTCACACTCTCCACATATAGATGAGATAGTGGAATTAGTGGGCCCAAATAGGAAAAGTAATAATATTAAACAGATGGGTCCCATGTTATTTCCACTAAGAGAAAAAAAAGAAACATAACCTGTCTATATCTTATTGTGTTCTAACTTCTCATCTTAGTCATATCATTGATTGAAAGAACACTTCTTCCACAAGAGAGATTCATAAGAACCTAATCCAACTCTTGTGAATTGTGTCGATGGTCTTCTTTTCTATACCATTTCTATTAGAATTGAGTCTCTAGGATATATTAGGTTGTTCTCAAAAAACAAACACTTATAAATCATTTGAAGTCTTATTCGGGGTGTGGATAAGCAAGGGTGTAACAAGTCTTGTATCTTGGTGATCAAGCTTAAACCGGGGAAGGTCTAGCTGGGGTTTGATACTTCGGGAGGGGAAGTCTTTGTGGTCTTAGTTGGAAGTCAAATCACTAGATTCTTGTGGGTGGTTTCCGAAGGCGGAATACCATTGGAGTAGCTCTTCTTAGTGAGCGTCGATGTTAGTGCATATCCGTGGAGTGAAGTTGTAACGGTTTGTAGTCCACCGTAAGGATTATACTTAGTAATAGTATCGGTGTCGGGGTGAATTCGCAACTGGACTTACGGATAGTATAATCCCTCTATCCGGAACCAGTATATATCGTGGTGTCTATCTCTCTTTACTCTCTCCTCATTGTGCTTGTGATTGTTGTTTTGTATAACCACTTGTTTGTTCTTTGATACTATAAGTTGTTAAACGAGTTGAAAAGACCGTATTCACCCCTCCTATACGGTTCTACACAAGCTCATCATTAAAATCTAGGAAAATGCATTCTCAACATCCATGCATCCAACCTTACTAGATGTAGCATGAGTTGAAGTATCAAACTGTTTTCCCTCATTTCCCAAGTAGCACTATACTACTCTAGCAAACACAACTTTCCATCTTTCTCAGCTTCCTTAACGAGATCAATTTCCTCTATATCTTCAATCACAACACCCTTACTACGCCTACTCCTCATCTCCATCAAATGTTGGTTGACCAATGGAACATATGTTTCAATGTAAACCTCTATTTCCTTAAATCTTGGCACATATTTCAACAATGTCACCACATCTTCCTCACTAATCAATGGGACCAACCTATCATCCAAAGATTCCTCAGAGATCCTAAAACGTGTGAACAGAATCTTATCATCCCCTAATCCTAGCTCATCTAACATTCCAATAAACTGATGAATGGATAAAAATTCACAATCAATCAGGTCAACATAGTCTGTATGTGCGAACCGATATCTTCGGCCTGGTGGGTTTGTGAAGTCCCCATCGTGGTGGATTTTCAGAGTGAACAGTGTACCATTATAATCTGGTTAGAAAAACAAATAACAACTTAAAAGTTTGAAAATCACATAGCCTACAATGTAAACATGCATGTCCGAATAAGAAAAACAAACAACTTAAAACATCTAAGCTTACTGTAAATAAGACCAAGCTCATGGGCACTACCATTTTGATTGTGAGTTTGGGGTTTGATTTGATCGACTGCTAAGTTTCAGATAGTATGTGTGTGCGTGTGTCATTTGATCTGATAAAGTAGAAGAGTATATACACAATTAAGTTTAGTTGCAATTAATTTTCTTGTGAATATGTGTGCCTTGGGAAGGGAACAGGTGTAAAATGGCGGGAAAACTGAATTGACCCTCACGTGGAACGCATGTAAGGACTTCCTAATGAGATTTTTTAACGGTCGTTAGTGAAAATGACATAAATTGCAACAAAGTGTGAACACCAGGTACATTATTCGCTATTTAAGTTTTTTTTTATTATTTATTTATTTTTTGTTACCTAGGTTTCCTACTCGACATTGTGAGCCGACTAATCCCAGGGCGACTACCTTTTTGGATAGCCCAGAGTCGGCGCAGGTGAACCTCCGTGGCCAAAAGAGGATTAATTTTCTCCCCGTATGAATTTGAATCCTTAACATCCTTTTTGGAAGGCTGATGTTCCCACCGTTGGATCATCCTTTGCAATTTACCCAAATAACGAATATGAAATAAGCAGAAAACTTATTAAGTAGGAAGTGCTTTGATGGAATACTACTAGTATGCTTAAGAGAGGTGTCAAACTTATGTAAACGGCTAGAAATAAAATATACCAAACATGTTTTGCACCTTTAAAATTTTCTAGGGGGAAAATATGTAAAAAAAAACCAAACCAAGCAAAAAGTAGCAAAAGAACATAAAAAGATAGGAATTGCCATATGAGATAACACCAACAGTTCTAAACAAGATAAGGAAAAGATAAAAAAAAAAAGAAAAAGAAATGCGCGTTAGTACAGCTTCGCGACCAGCAACGAAGCTTCAGCTCAAGCTTACAGGTGTTCAGCAGCAAGCAGATTGAAATTCTGTTGCAGAGTTGGGTTGTACTTCACATTAAGTGTCTCAAGATGCTTATAATGAACAATCGATCTCTACCCATTTTCACCACTTATCACGCTTCCATTCAACCGGTTGCTGTATTTCTTCTTAGGGTCTTTTTTTTTTTTTTTTTTTTTTTTTTTTTTTTTTTTTTTTTTTTTTTTTTTTTTATACTTGTTCATTGCCATATATATGTTCAGTTTACCTTTTTTAAAAACATTTTGGTTTCTTAATTGGAAAGTGGTCACTGTTTGAGGATATTGAATTTGAGGTGCTAATGGTATATATGAAAGTACTGTCACTATTTTATTAGCTACGCCCTTCACGGAAATGTGCGATTTAGGGGCCGTTTGGTGTGTATAATAAATGATATGATGGGTAAGGGGATGGGTTTTGAACCACCACCAAGGTGGGTATAGAAAATGCTTTTTTTTATGGGTTTCATACCCATTTTCAAAAACCAA
>LBNU01023672.1:3405-15248 GCA_014162995.1 Artemisia annua
AGTGCTTTTCTCTCTTGTATAAGAAAGAAAACACTTCGACTTGTTGGATATTTTCGATATTGTATAATCTCAAAAATTTGTGGAATTTTTTTCGAAAAGTTTGAACTTTCGTGATCTTTTCTGGCTTATCGAAATCTTTTGATTTTCGAGATCCTTGGAAAACTTTCGAAATCCTTTCATAATTTTCGAGAACTTTACTAATTCCAGCTACAGTAAAATTTCTCGAAACTTTGCCAAAAAATTTTCTCGATAAACCATTTTTTCGAGAAATTTTGAATTTTTTTTCGAAATCTTTTGAATTTTTTCGAGATCTTTGGCACTTTGACTGTTTTTCGAGATATTCAACATTTTAAACATTGGAAACATACTTGGGATAGTTTTCGAGAATTGGCATAACACTTATACCTTCTACAAGATCCATTTTCACACAAGTATTTCATCATGTCTCAACTACCATACTCAGAATCTCCTTACACTCCACGTCACAGTACCAACCCTCGTCATGTACTACACTTTGGTAATGAATCATATCCTCCTATGTTGATTAATGGAAACTACACTACTTGGAAATGACGATTCTTACAATGGGTTGCTGTTCGTCCACAAGCTGATCTCGTACTGAAATCCATTCTTCAAGGACCATATCAAAAGAAATTCATTGCTGACTCAACAGGCTTCATTGAACTACAAACCAAAGACACCTTGACTGGCCATGACAAAGAATAAAAAGCTGCTGACTACCAAGCAAGTTGGTACATCACTCTAGGTCTTCCAAATTCCATCTACTCTAACTTGGATTTTGAAGCTTGTGCTCATGATATGTGGAAACATCTTGAAATCATGCGTCAGCCACACAATAACCTACGAATGAATCAGCTTCTACAGTCTTGTCTACATAAGAAGTTCATGAAAAGTATCCTCCCTGCTCCACAAATCACTCTTCAGAGCTATCTTGAATCGCAACCAACAAATTTGGTTCAGCTTGAAGATGATACTACTCACGAGGAAACAACATCTGGAAGATCATCAGGAATGTCTACCACTTCCTCTCCTGTCATGGATCACTCACATGGAAATGTTGATATACTCTTAATGGCTGACACACATGAATTCCAGGTAAGTGATTCCAGTCCAATCTATGACACTGATGCTCTGTATCAAGCATATGATTCTTATCAATGCCTGATACATGACAGTGGTTCTCCGTCTAACTCTATCTCAGACATTGCACAAGCTGTTCAATCTAATTCTATGTTATCTACTCATATAACTGATCAAATGCCCATAGTAGTGTTATTTGATGATAATCCAATAAACCCAGTTGTTACATTTGATGAAACAATTATATCCACTGTTCAAGATAACAATGACAGGAACTATGTCAATGCCACCACCACCACCCTCTTCATCAAGGAAGCCACCTCCCAAAAGATCTGACAAAACATCATCATCATCAAAGCAAACTCCACTCGCAACACATGCAGCATGGACTACTATCGACACTGGAAGAGCCAGTATGATCTCACCAGCTCATACCGATCAAGTGATTAATGAAGAATCGGTTGTGTCTCATACTGTCAGAAGATTCAGACGATGATGAAGATGATGCTTCCACATCCCACATATCTCAAAAGGATGAATGGTGGGAATCAATCTCCAGATCTGATGACGCTCCTCATGTCAAACTTTCCAAAGAAGAGCTGCAAGCTTGTATTAGGCCAAAGACCGCTAAGCTACCAACAACTGAGCCTACCTGGTCAGTGTCACCATCAGATCAGCCAGTCTCTGACAATAACTGGGTCAATGCAATTGCCAACAGCTTCGTTCCTCCAGCTGATAACTCCTTACTCTCACAAACCGGAGATATGGGGTCGTTTATTGCATGGTTCTGCAAGGAGCGAGGAATCAGCAAATTGACTCAGAAAGATCTGGAAGGCCCAGCATACAACCTAGTCAAGGTCTTTCATCCTGACGTGACTCATCTTCAGTTCCAAATGGAAGAATGCCACAAGCTGTTCAACGATCAAGTCAATGAAGAAATTACTCAACATGGCTATAGCAAACCACTGCCATTGGGTGGGTCTCTAGGGCACGTCACTATTCAGGCCAACTTCTTCTTCAACAAAGATCTTGAATATCTTAGGTTTGGAAATAAGCAACGCAAGTATGCCCTATCCATCACCAAGATGAAGGCGGCTCGCTACTATAACAGTGGTTTGGAACAGATGGTACCGGATGCTATGTGGATTGGTGAAGAGTGTGAGTATGATCTTCCAGCAGCTTTGGGCATATCACATTGGTAGTTCAAGAAGCAGGAATTCTATGTGGAAAGATTCAAAGCCAAGGGTGACAAGAAGTTTGTTCGTTCGCCTCTTCAGATCATCAGTGTAGTAAGTGTCAAAATTCATTCCATCTATGGATACGACTACCTGAAGTCCATTGTTCTTAGACGTGCGGATCTGTGGGACTACGAGATCAGTGAAGGTGACTTCAAACATCTCTGGGCCAATGACTTCGAAGACCTGTATCTACTGCACATCCAAGGAAAATTGCATCATCTACCACCGAATGAGAAGAAGACACTTATGTTCGCTGTTCTTCACTGGATGAGGGGTCTAGTCATAAGGAAGCGAGTTGAAGACCTACAACTTGGCATCGAGAGCTACCAGACACAACTGAACCTCACCAAGCCGAAGTAGGAGATTGGTAGCTTGGAACCGGTAGCAGACTACACTGTGATTAATTCTCCAAAAGTTGTGGTCTACAGAGATAAGTACAACGTTCTAGTGGTTATGCGTAGTGATGAATTACACAAGTTCAGTGACGGGACGTTGGAAATGGTCGATGAAGCACTAGACTTTCGTGTGAAAGAATATCAAGTCTACTCTAACAGGCCCGGAAGATACACAAGCCAATGGATGGATCTTGACTTGAAGATGAACCTAGAATTCATAAAGGCCATTCGTCACCGCATGAAGATGAGAAGAATCACGTATTTTTTTTTCGCCTAGAGTGCTATGTAGGAGGCATAGTTCGTGAGGGTGACTACATGCTTCTCCAAAGAACAGAATGAAGCAACAAGCTGGACTTTTGCCATCACCTTACTTTATTTTATTCGGGTGATGTAATATGACAATGTGTTAACTTTTAATATTTTTTGTATATATACATTGATTAAAAGTTTTATGTTTTTCACTGTGTGTGGATTATTCGAAAAGTTGTACGCTTCAGTGCAACCTTTCTAGTAAAAGAAGAGAAGTCTTCTTTTCCCAAAATCTCTTTCTTCTAAAATTCTTCAAAAGAGATTTTGTGGTTTACAAGGTGGCTATCGGACTTAAATTTTCTCAACTACGTTACCGCTCACATTAATGGCTATTAAACGTTAAAATTAAAAACGGGTCATTAATTGAGGGGGGGCGTATTTGCTCAAAATTTTTGCTCCTTTAAAAGCTTTGTGCACCAGCAACAGTGAAATTCAAAAAGTGTCTCTAAATCAGTAAACGTTTAAACTTTTATCACATTTCTCTCCAAAATTTCTTCGAAAATCATTTAAATCAATTGGGATCACAAAATCTCAAAAGATTTGAAATTTTATGATCGGGGGAGAGAATGTGATTTAAATATGAAAATTGATTTAAATGTGATGTTTTTGGACTCAAAAGGATATTCTTGGACTAAAAAGATTCGCTCTCCCATATGTGCTAAAATTTTAAAGATTTTGGATTATAAACAAAGCACATATTGAGGGGGAGCAAGTGATTAAAAAATGATGATTAAATGATCTCGAATGAAAGCTCACCCGTATGTGCCAAAGTTTTAAAAACTTTCAAGATTGATTCAATCAATGTGCACATATTGAGGGGGAGAAAGTGGCTAAGAGTCTTTCACGTGTTTTTACAATAATAAGTAGAAACCGTGAATTGATTACGACTCAGATTTGACTCATGAATTGACGAAACATGATAAGTCATGAATCGAAAAGACTAATCCTGGCCGGGTAATAATTTCAAGCTGGTTTACCAGTGATGTAAACGTGTCTCGAAGAGGACTGGTCAAAGTAGAAAGTACCGTTTTCGAGAAACTCTTCTTAGATATATACTTTGACGGGTCTAACTTCCTTTTTAAGGAATGTTAACAACTTCAAGTTAGTTATTAGGGCTAGTTATCACCTAAAAGCTGATAATGGATCCCTTTAACTAAGCAACGTAAACGTGTCCCTAGGGTATATGTCTATTAAGAGCAGACCAATTCAAATAAGTGCAACTCACCCGACATGTGCAAATTTCTATCTTTAACCTATGAGCACATGTTAAGGGGGAGCATTTTAAAAATGATAAAACTCTCAAAGTGTTAACAAAATTTGTTTCTTAATCATAAACACTTTGAGAGAATTTTCAATGATTTGGTTATATGGCGATTGTGGAAAGATACCAAAAGACCGACCACTTTAATTTAATGCATGGAGTTATAAGGATGGTAAGGTTAGATATATGTTCCCATGATCCACCAGAACCGGAGGGATCTTCCCAGGGACAATCCAATAAATAGATTAGAAGTCTTTAGAATGATTGAAAAAAGGAGAAAAGTGAGAAAGGGAAGAGTGTCGACTGGGACTGAGCTAGGGCTGGAACAAACCCAACAAGGTTCTAGTGATGAAGTCTCGGTAAGCACTGAAGGGGTTGAAGAATTAAAAAGAAATGAAATGAGAAAGGGTGAAAAGAAATAGCCCTCAAATTATTCAACCTTAGGGCAGAAGCCGGGTTCAATTCATATGCTACTGATTGTTACTAAGGTAACATCGGTATTGAAGAAAAGACGTCATGGACCCAGTGACGCACTGCACTAAACCTTCAAGCCACTCAAGTTCTCTTAAAAGAGCTTGTTTCATTCTCACGGGGAACAGGTGTAATCTATCGACTTGTCTCTAAGAGCTAGTTGATATTGAAACAGGAGACCCCTCCCTAGTCTCCGAATAGGATAACCAAATGTGCACTTATCGAGTCTAGAGCCAAGAGATGCATCAAAAGATCTCATAGGAACACTTGATACTTCTACACTCGTTGTTCAACATTAAGGACACCAGTTGTAATATTTTGAGTCCTACGCAGATCTTAGAAATCTGCAAAGAACACTTATGAGGGAATATACATAAGTATTTCCCAGTGATTGAGTGGAAACTCCTACCAGGGTCAACATCAAACAGCCCTGACAGCAGGTCACTTCGGTAATCTCTTGTGGACTACGCTTAGTGTTTACGGTGGTGTCCCAAAAGGTCTACAGTCGTGGGGTGATCTCCAGCGACTCACCTAATCGTTGGTGTACTTCGGTATGTCAGTGAAAGCCCTTTCGGGGGCATCCGATTAGGAACGGCCTTGGTAAGGATTAGAGAAAGTCTTCACACTATGTTGTTGACGATCTCGAAGTCCGAACTTGTAAGTGCCGGTATGTTTATTACTAACCAAGTTTTATGCAGCTTAACATACCAAACTTACCATGTTCACCACCATCACTCTAGTTCCACATGCTCATACCAACATCTAAAAGGAGACGTCAGAACTGTTCAACCGGGAAGATCTACTCAACAAAGATGTATGGGCATGTTGGAAAGGCGTAATCACACCAAAGACAAAGAAGTTGACGATTGATGCCGATTGCTGAAAAGATGCAGATTCATCATCTCATGCTTACACTTCAACATCATAACTCAAGATATCATGATCAAGGAATGGGCTTCGACTATGCTTCCACAACTCTGATGCAGAAGATCATGATCCAGAAAAGTGTAAGCATGACATCACAAAGACAATCACAACATCACAAAGAGACACATACACTCAAAGATGACTTGAAGCTAATTATATGGATGAAGAGCGAAGAGCAAAGTCAAAAGATCATCATATACATCAAGGAAGTCATCTTGAGTCGATTATCAATGAAGAATCAATAACTACGAGCTACAAAAGAATCTACAAAGATCTCAATGCAAGAATTCAAGATTTATTTTCAGGGGTGACCTCCCTTAGGGGGAGATTGTTAGGAATACGATTTTTGTATAAGAAAGATTCGGTCACCTTAAATATGATTAAGCATTGTTTAGCTCTTAGTATTTATATTAGTTAGTAAAACGTAGATTAGAAGTAGTTAGTTCGCGGAAGAAGGACGGGTCTTTACCCACTGTATACCTGATCCGCAGCCCAAGGCGCAAAAACCCGTGTACATATAAATACCCTCTCCATCCTTGGAGAGGGTAAGCCTTCTCATAATCTATTTTCTTTTTTTTTGGTTTTCTCTCAAGGCTTCACTTTCTTTCTCTCTCTAACTTTCTCTCTCTACATTTCTTCTTTTCTTTCTTACACATAAACGATCCATACCACAAGTTAGATTCGTGTTTGTAAACTTATTTAGTATCCTACACAGCAGTTGCTCCTCATCCAGCAAAACTCCATTCTCTTGTGCTTGCATCAACAACATCTTATCCTTGAAGTACTCCGAGTTCTAAGGACGTTTTGGTTGAGTGCAGTTCCTTGCTATATGACCTAACCCACCACAGTTGTAGCACTTGGGTTGTCTTCCTTGCCCTTGATTACCATTCCCCATCCTATTCTGAGCATTTCCCTGGACATTTTGCCTTCCTTGAACCACAACACGCCCATCTTCCACAACAGCAAGATTACGTAGGTTAGACGAGGTTCTGAGTTGGTTGTTGGTTTGAGGAAGTGTATTCCTGAATTGTTGAACTAACAGTGAGACTTGGTTGGAGAGATTATCAATCCTTTTGTCAATGTGAGAGTTCCCAGAGTCTTTTTGATTAGTTTTGACACTTGATGATTGCATGGATGTTTGACTAAGGGAAGACTGATTCTGTGTTGCTTGAGCAGTAGGATGATTGATTGAGTCAATTGAGGATTGGTTTAGTCCCTGAACACTGGAGATTAGAGCAAGAGGATCATTTGAGGGATGAAATTTTTCTCTCAGCTGACGATCATACATGGCATGTTTCTCATGTTGTTGCAGGTAAGCATAGAGTTGTTCATAGTTGGTGTTTCTGAGTTCTTTGTTTAACTTCACAGCTGTGACAAACCGATCCCATTCTGGTGACATATTGTTGACAAACTTTGAGTTGAGTTGGATGTTGGGCATTGTCATTCTGATCATTCTCATGTCATTCACAAGCTTGTGGAATCTGACATAGTAGTCATTGATGCTTTCAGCAGGTTTCATTTTGAAGTGCTCGAATTCATCATACAACTGAGATTCATGATCTTCTTTGGTAAGTTCTGAACCAGCCAACAGCATTTTGACATTGTCCCAAACGGCTTTGGCTTCAGTGTTGAAGTTAATCAGTTTGTAGATGTCCTTGGGTAACCCTTGTATCACAATGTTGGAAGCTCGAATATCAGCATCATAGCATTTCTTTTCAGCTTCGTTAAGATCATTGTAAGTACGAGGTATGTCAATTCCAAAGGTGACTGTTCCATCTTCACTGGTGGAGATAACATCCCTGGTAGTACCCATCTGAAATGGCCCATCATCAATCGATCTCAGAATGTTCTCCCCATTTTCTTTGCCCTGACAATACAGACGAATTCTTTGAGACCATGACTCATAGTCAGTTCTGTCGAGCATGGGAGGTCAAGTATCAGACCCAGCAGCTTGGATATCATCAATAGAAGCCGTAGTGGTCATGGTGTCGTCTTTAACGGGATTTTACAACTCGTGACTTAAACCGAAAAATAGATTCTTTCCCAGGATTTTACTAAAGTCAACAGAGAAAACCGAAAGATGAAGTATGCAATAAAAACTTAGAATGAGAACTTAAATAAGTCACACTTTGTGCTAGGAATCAAGTTTAGACAAATGAAGTAACAATCTATTCGATTGTGATGAGTCAAGCCGTAAGTAATAACTTACAACGTCAAACCACACTCAAATTAATCGAAACGACTTAAGTTACAACATTTCCCAAAGCACTAATAGTCAACTAATCAAAGTAATCTCAAACTTAGCAAATCACAAAAACACCACAAGTCCAAAAGTTAATCGCTGAATCATACTTAATCGCTATCCAAAGATAAACGCTGGCCCAAACTTAATCGCTGATCCCAAAATAATCGCTAAACCAGTTAATCGCTAAAAACTAATCGAATCGCTGGATTTAGTTAAACGCAGACAGAGTTTAGTCACTGGTGAGAGATAGTCGCTACAAAAAGTAATCGCTAAAACCAGTTAATCGCTAAAAAGCTAATCGCTGGAATTAGTTAATCGCTGAACACTACAAGACACTTCGTACTTAATCGCTACCCACAACAGTCCAAACAAGTCGCTATCTAGCGATTTGTCCAGTAGTCCCAAAATAGTATAATAACTTAATCGCTGCTATTTAATCGCTAACCAATTGTACTTAATCGCTACCAAGAAAACTAATCAGACGACTAAATCGCTAGATTGGAAAACTTTCAAAATCCTTCACACCACCAAACCAAAGCAAGATATGACTAATCCAACTCAAGAACTATGTAACAACAACACTCCTAAGCACGAAAGTACAACCATAACACATCATAAACCACTACAAAGATCAAACCAAGGTGTTTTTCAAGAAAAACTATTCTAACCAAGTACAACCACAAAAACCAACCAAAAATCTGTGAATCCAAGGCCCTAAGATGAAACCAAGGCTCTTGATACCAATTGTAGGACACACTATATCATAATACTCGTATGGTTCATGTGGTTAGATGGATAGAATATGTAAGAAGCTAGAGATTAGTTAGAGAGAGAAACTGGGAGCCTTTTAGAGAGAGAAAGAACAAGTGAAATGTGATAACTAGTGAAAGGTCCAACCCTTCCCTTATGTGGGAAGGGCTATTTATAGTACATGATGGATGAATGCCTCTACTAGGCTGTGGAGCGGGCTGACAGAGGGTAAAAGACCCGACCCGACACCACGAATATTAAACTAAACTAAACTACGTATTAACTACTATATTAAATACTACGAGCTATACAATGCTTTAAAGTACTTGGGGTGACCGAATCTTCCATAAGAAAAAACGTATTCCTAACATCCCAAAACAATATGTACAAGGATATGACTCAACTTAGCAACCATGTAATCAATTAGATAATTAACTAAGGGTTTAACAAATGTTGTCACAATAATGCACTAAAGGTGAGTGCATACAAGGTAGGCTAAGGCGATTTGGGTGTACATTTAAGTGGGGTGTAACAAATTCTTCCTTTAAGTAAAATGCTTAAAGTTAGAAACGAAAAAATAGGCTCGGAGGGGTGTACTAGGGGTATCGTGTACTAAAAATGAGTACAACGCAAAGGTATGGTAAAAATTACTTGACCAATGAAGTCAATGTAATTATAACAAAAACACAGGTGTAAAACAAGGGTTAATCCTAATGCCTCTTATCATGTAGTAAATCTAACTACACGAATGTAGTCTCACTTGTGGATTCGGGATGGTCGTATCGCAAGTTCTAGAATCTAAGTGCTACCGGTACACACATCATAGCATTAAAGATGAATGCTTTTCCTACCAATTCTAGGGGCGAACCTCACATATTTGGGGTGGAAATTTTTTTAGTGGTACGGTTTTTGTGCTAGTCATATAACTCCTATCCATGAGACGCTCATTAAGACCAAAGTTTCACTCCTAAATGTTGTAAAAAATTTTAAATTTGGCACTAAAATTGCCCTAACAGGTATTTCTCTCAGTTTTATTACACATCTACCATTAAACAAACAAAAATCAAGCGTAATTGCATTCTCTAAGGTATCGTAATTTCCCCCCCTTACACTTAAGATGAACATTGTCCCCAATGTTCAAATAATAAGATGTAAAAGTAAATAAGGTAAAAGAATGAAATCAAATACTCCCCTGATTCGCTCGAAAGATAAAGGGGTAACATGGTTAGATCTTCTTCCAAGAAAATGAACACTCAAAGCTTTCCTTCCGAAATATAAATCATCTTCTTGTCCAAAATAACCTGTTAAACCTGAGAAAACAAACACGAAAACCTGCATAACATCGGCGGGATAAATATGTATAAGGATATAATGCTTGTGGAATGAATATTTTTCAGATTCCTGGAGTTTATAAGTTAGAGATTTATAAAGCATTTTATGATTCCGGAAGAAAAACAAAACTTTCAAAAAAATTTCAGAAAACTGAACTTGACGGCGTCAGCCTGGGGCTTGACGCCGTCAGAAGTGATCTAACAGATTTCTCATGTTAAGTTTCCGGAAAATTTCTGGAAAAACTCAATCCTTACTTTCTGAAAATCCTGCAAAATATCATTATGACTCAATGCAAGCATTTGACTCAAACAATTACGAATATGTATGTCAATTTAATATTGTTATGATTCATGTTCATTTGTTCTTATAAACCGATTTAGATTTCCCTTATACTTATCTTTTGCAAAATACCTTTATATGTAGTTAAGACGAAGTTAAAAACAAAATAAAGCATTTTCACAATTTAGTTTGAAGCATGAATCAATAACAATAAAAATAAAACATACACACGGAAGCAAATAAAATCAAACAAACAAATAAATAAACACACAAAGCAAATAAAGCTTGGGTTGCCTCCCAAGAAGCGCTTTTCTTTATTAACGAGTCTTGTAGCTAGACTCAAAGTCACGGGCTCTATTATGTGACTTCATCATTGGTCACATCCTCTAGGTCATCCTCGGGCTTAGTCTTATATTCCGTACCTAGTTGCAAGCATTCTTTGTAGAACCCAAATATCCTACTCATGACATAATCTACTCCTCTACTTCTATCCTTGTCATTCCTATAGTAGACCGCTTGCTTGTGCTCCTTCTCGATGTTTGACAAGAGTCGGTATTGCTCTATCTTATAAGGCATTTGGTAAGCTATATCATCGGTCTCGTCCCTGAATCTAACTATCCTTAGAGATGGGTCATAATTCATTNTACTCATGACATAATCTACTCCTCTACTTCTATCCTTGTCATTCCTATAGTAGACCGCTTGCTTGTGCTCCTTCTCGATGTTTGACAAGAGTCGGTATTGCTCTATCTTATAAGGCATTTGGTAAGCTATATCATCGGTCTCGTCCCTGAATCTAACTATCCTTAGAGATGGGTCATAATTCATTTTAGAGGCCTCAACAAACGGCTTTCCGAAAACTACTTGAGTTAAGCATGTGTCAACTACCGGACAAATATCCTCAACGATCATGAAGTCGGTGACGTAGGTGAAATTCCCTATATAGACATGTAGTCCCATAACTCTACCTACAAAATTGTTTATCCACCCCGTGCTAGGAAATGTTTTAAGTCCCAGTTGCTTTTTCATTATTAGATTGTAGTGGGCTCTAGTCATGACGTTTATGGACTTAAGATCTATATAAGCCTTCCAAACATGCAAGTGACTTATATTGCATGGTATGTTGATGTTGGAAGGGTCACCGGTTTTGATGATTGGGTTACCTAAGGAGTATGGTGTTTCGGGGTCATTGTATAAATTCTTATGGTACGCCCGTTCTTCCTTAGTGGGTAACCTGTTGAAGTAGTCCTCTTCATTATCTACTTCTTCTACTTCACTTATCTTAACTTCCTTATCAACCTCAACTTCCTTAACCTCATTCTCATTTGTCTTAACTTCCTCCTTATGTTCACTATCTATTTCATTCTTAGGGATTGGCTTAATAGTGACAACATTAACGAAGTGGACTTGTTTGGATGAAGAAGGGTCCTTGACTTGGGGTCCGCTATTTGTGTTCCTAGCGTCCTTATGTGGAGGTGATAGCACTTGGTTGTTGAGGGCCTTCAGTAAGTTGTCAATATTATTGGTCATCTCTA
>LBNU01023672.1:15626-27561 GCA_014162995.1 Artemisia annua
TTCAACCTAAACAATAACTATTCCCTGGAAGCGGCGCCAAAAACTTTGATGCGCGGGATTGCGACCACGCACTAGGGTTTTACCTCTCAAGGGATCTTGAGAAGCTTGCAATCCCCACCAGGCAGTGTACCTGACCGATGTAGTATAGCGTAGTGGCAAGTACCGCGGGATTGATCGTTCTCTCAGGGAATAGTGTCGTTAGGATTGAAAAGCTACTCTAATAGGTCTAGGGGTGAGGGAAGATTCTTTTTGTATCTTTTATATTTTTTTGGAAAGCAAGTAAAAATCTCGGGTTTTGAAGAGTGGGCGGAATTAGTTGCTAGTCAACTAACCCAAATTACAGCTAATGGAAATAAAATAAAACAACAAGAAAGTAAATGGTTGTGAAAACTATAATGGAGAGAAGTGTGTTTACTTAGATTTCCTTACTCCCTAACTATCTTTTACCGATTGATTAGTGTGTATTAATTGCGTGGATGACGGATTGTATTCCTTAATAACATTCGTAGGGTTGTGTACGGACTTCCCCTAACTCTATGAGATCCTACTTCACTCCTATGTCGAGCCGGCTAAGAAGCTCCTAACATGGGATCACTAGAATTCACTCATGCATTAAATACAATCAAAATAACCTTAGTACACCTTGGTTCATGTTTCTTAAGACGTTCAAGCATGTTACCAACCGGAAGTCTGCCAGTTTTCTTAAGCCTAACATCGATAATCACCCATCAAATACAATTAATAACACACCATTCAATCAATAATCAATAGTTAGGTTTCATTAGATCTAAGCAAACACAAAGAAAATCTAGCCTAGCATGTTAAACAAAAGACAAGAACAAGATAGAATCAAACAACACATAGACATATTGAATGATTAATTGATTACTTATCTTCAATGTAACATGAGAGATCCAAGGGTATAAAACCCTTAAAAAAGCTGCAAAAATCGTCTAGGGTTTCTCTCTAAAAAGTTCCACACGAATGACAAAAAATTATGCAAATATATATAGAAAAACAGATCTGACGGCGTCACGTTATGGACTTGACGCCGTCACCTCGCCGTAGTTAGGGTTTCTTGATAGCCTTCTTGACGCCGTCCCCCTTTAAATTTGTGTTCTGACCCGTCAAGCATGGTCTTGACGCTGTCAAGGTACTGTTCCAGCAGATTTTTGACACTTTGTCGAATTCTTCACTTTTATGCTCCGAAAACGTCCAAAATGCTTCCTTTTCCAGAATTTCTCTCCAAAGTACCTAAAATGACAAAAGGAACAATTTAGGGCGATATTTAATCAAATAAATACGATTTAGGGCTTAAATGACCCCCGAAAAGCGGTACACTTTTCGCCTCATCAGGTACAACCACTCCCGCTATGTTTTGTGGCCCAACATAAAAACCTTGTGTTTTATTGGACAAACACATAAACCATCTAAACTATATTGTGATGATACAATGATGATCCAAGACATAAAAGTCTAATGGATATGAATGACTAATCTACATGAACTTCTTGAATAAGAAGTCTTCAATCATTGAGGATGTCAAGTGCCCTTGAATCTTCATATGTTGGAATGCTTTAATGAATGATGACTTCAAGATCTTGTAACCTTCTTGGTGGATCATGAAGTATGATATGCTTACAACAAAGATGAATGTTAGAAGCATTATGATCATTATTGAAAGGGTGACTCATGTGTGTTTTCTACATTGCTTTCTACTGCTCTAAATGTTCCTTAAAGGGTAGAGAGTATTTATGTTCTTGTGTGTTCAAAACCATGGGTGAAAAACAATTTTATCACCCCGCGGATACGGCGGAACCCTCAGAAGGGTTCCTTCCGTTATGCCCCAGGGTTCCTTGGGGACCTGACAGCAAACTTACAAACACTACTCAAAATCTTTCCATATCTCTCACAAGTCTAATCAAGCTCTTCCAAAGTCAACCATAAGATTGTAGTATGTAAATCTAAACAAAGTATATCTTACATCTTACAATTGACAAGACATGGCATGATGTAAATATACATTTTCATTTTAGATTAACATGTAAATAAAAGTATATGTTTGCTTGCTATATGATGTTTAGTAAGTTACTAAAAATGTTTTACGTACTTATGTTGTTATAAGATACATTTTTATATATTGTAAACTTACTAATATTATCTAGACACATAATGTGGCACTTATTCTATTTAACACTTAAATTGTACTTTGACACCTAAAATACTTAAAGACTCCTAAAGTATTTTAGTCATTCTAAATGGTTGGTCAAGGGGTTTGATCATAATGCCACATAACAAACATGTACGAACCTGTGTTGTAGCATACGATGACTCGAGACGTTGAGAGGTGTTGAGACAAAATATGATTACGAGTAACTTGTACATTTTACGTTATGTATCAAGTTATACGTTTGTCATCAATCAAAACAAACAAGACTGTATAGATTAAATATCGTAATATTTGCACTAACAAACACCATTGCTAGTCCAATACCCCTACATTTGTAGAAAATATAAGTCGTTATGCTCTTATTGATGCATATAATACTTTAAGAGCACAAGGTGAGGTAGCAAGTTATGACTGGTGTTATAACTGCCACGTCAACTTAACGGCTTATAAATTAGAATAAAACTTGTCATAGAAAAAAATGATCCTTCATTGTTCAAGTTATAGAACCCCCTGAGCTCCGCAATTTTATTTTTTTTATTATTTTTTTTTTCTTTTANATTTCACGTTTGGCCGAATCAATAATAGTCGAGTCATCCGGATCCATCCCCATGATCTAGCTTTGCTTGTTGTTGCAACATTTCTTAAAAAAACGTCTTTAAAGAATTGGCGGATGAGTTTGAAGATTCTTTACTTTTCTGCTTTTGTTTTTTGTCGGGTGGATGTGGGATAACATTGCCTCCAAATAGCCGAGGCTCTTCTCCGGGTGAACGTGGTCGGGCTCTCCTAGTGTTAGGAGGATCAAGACAAAATCATTTACTTTTGTCTTTTCCTCAACCTAAGTTTCCCCTTTGTTGTCATAATACGTATTTTTATAACGTGTCATTAAATCTTCGTTGTTTTCACCCCTTAGCCTTGTTGTTTGGTTGACAATAGCATTAAACATCACGATTTCTCAGTTCATGGGCATCACTTTACAGTCAACATGTTTTTGGTACGGGTGATGTATCTCTTGTTTGTTGCTTAAACATTGTATTTCGCGAGAATTTTGTACTAAAAAGTAATTGATTGGTGGTTGCCTGTGTTCGGGTCCTCGGATATATGTACCCAGTATTCCCCCTAAATTAGTTCTTCTTGTTGAGACCATGGCGTACGCATGAAAAGTTTGAGTTGCTCTCCATTGCCAATTTGTTGGCTGAGGAAGTCCTGATTTCTTTGTTTTGTTGGGATTGTTGGGTATGTTGGTAATGCAGTTGGGTTTGTTGGAATTTTTGTTGAAGTTGAAATTGGTCAAAAAGTTTGAGTTGCTCGTTATGATGAATAATTGTTTTTTTATGTTTGAATTATTTGAATTTTAGTTTTGTAATATTGTTCTTAATTTAAAACTTACATTCTCGTTGCATCGAATATGTTTTGTATTGGAATATATGTTTTATAAACTTATGGTTCGATTAGAATTTACTTTTAAGATTTTAAGTGCATTTAGTATTCAATATTATAAGTCGTATATGTGTTTGGTTAATCGAACTATAGTTATTCTTTCTAATAAAAATCGGGTTTACCCAGTGGTCAAACTGATTAAACTATTGACCTGGTGATTTGAACGGATCAATTAGAGACCCAGTTTTTTTTGACATTGCTTGTAACCTGTCACTTGCGATATCTTCTATTGTCTTTTACTAAAAAGATATTTATAGTACATCGTTGTTCTAAAAGAAATGTTTTCCGCCCAATTTTAACATTTGTTTAATACGTATAAAACAACATAAACAAAATAATTTTCGTGGGACTTATAAAACTAAATATAATAATTGCGACGGACGAACACTTATTATGACTGCTTTTATTAAAAATTAAGAATTGATTATGATCGAAGAGAAAAATTCATATGCATACTCTTATTTTGGTGCATACTAAGGGATAAATCCCCACCATCCATCTAGTTTGATCTAATAGTGGGGATTAACCTAAGATTAAATATAGAAACCTAAGTCCATGTTTTTTTTTCTTTGTCTTTTTATCTTTTTATTATTATTTTCTTTCTTTCTTTCATTTTTTATTTTTATTTATTTATTTTTTTCTTCTTCTGTTGGCAGTGTTGCAAAAATCGGCTGAATCGGCCGATTAATCGGCGATTAATCGGTAATCGGCCCAGGACCTTGGAGAGAATTCCACGGAAATCGGCCGATTAATCGGCCGAGTCAAGAAAATCGGCCGATTAATCGGTAAAAAATCGCTAATCAGCCCCGGACCGCCTCAGTACCGATTCACGATTTTTGCAACATTGTCTGTTGGTGTCTTTTTCTTTCACGGCCTTTTTTTTTTTTTTTTTTTTTTTTTTTTTTTTTTTTTTTTTTTTTTCTTTTTTTTTTTTTTTTTTTTTTTTTTTTTTTTTTTTTTTTACTTTTTCTTCCTTTTTTTTTTGTTTCTTTTTGGTTTTTTTTCCTAATTCAAGTTTTTTTTTCTTTTTTTCCTAATTCGTGTTTTTTTTAATTCACGTTTTTTCCCTTCTTCTTCACTTTCATACGTTTTTGTCTGTTTTCATATATTTTTGTCCTTTTTCATACGTTTTTTTACGTTTTCGTCTCTTTTCAAACGTTTTCGTCTGTTTCCGTCCGTTTTTATACATTTTCATTCGTTTTCATACGTTTTTGTCTGTTTTCATATGTTTATATAGACATTTTTGTTCGTTTTTTATGTTTTGCTCATTTTTAGACGTTTTCGTCTATTTTCAGATGTTTTCGTCCATTTTTATATATTTTCTTCCGTTTTCATCCATTTTCTTACGTTTTCTTATGTATTCGTTCGTTTTCGTACGTTATCGTCCGTTTTTATTTATTTTTCTTTCGTTTTTGTTCATTTTTCATACGTTTTCGTCCGTTTTCAGACGTGTTTTTACGCTTTCATACATTTTCGCCTGTTTTTTACGTTTTCGTCCATTTTCATCTGTTTTCTTACGTTTTCGCCCATTTTCGTCCGTTTTCGTCCAATTTTTTACGTTTTCATTCTTTTTAATACGTTTTCGTCCGTTTTCATCCGTTTTCTTTTGTTTTCGTCCATTTTTCATACGTATTTGTCCGTTTTCATACGTGTTTTTACGCTTTCATACGTTTTTGTCCGTTTTCATACGTATTTGTCCGTTTTCTTACATTTTCGTCCATTTTCTTACGTTTTTTGATATCACAAGTGATTTCTGAATATCACAAGGGATAATCAGTGATATCTAGAATATCACTTGTGATTTTCTGAATATCACTAGTGATATTCTGAATATCACTTGTGATTTTCTTATGTTTTCATATGTATTCGTCCGTTTTCATACGTATTAGTCTGTTTTTTCATCCGTTTTTATGCGTTTCTGAATATCACAATTGATATTCAGAATATCACTTGTGATTTTCTGAATATCAATGGTGATATTCTAAATATCACTTGTGATTTTCTGAATATCACTTGTGATTTTCTGAATATCTATCACTTGTGATTTTCTGAATATCACTTGTGATTTTCTGAATATTAATTGTGATTTTTGATGGACGTGGGATTGCCACCACGCAACAGGTTTTACCTCTCAAGGGATTTTGAGAAGCTTGCAATCCCACCAGGCAGTGTACCTGGTCGGTGTAGTATAGTGTAGTGGTAAGTACGGGGGATTGATCGTTCTATCACAGAGAATAGTGTTCGTTAGGATAGAAAAACTACTCTAAAAGGTCTAAAGGTGAAGGAAGATTATTTTTGTATTTTTATATTTTATGGAAAGCAAGTAAAATCTCGGGTTTTGGAGGAGTGGGCGGAATTAGTTGCTAGTCAACTAACCCAAAAACTACAATTGCAATAAAAATAAAATAACTAAACTATTGTGGTTGTGAAAACTTATATGGAGACAAATGTGTTTACTTAGACTTCCTTACTCCCTAACTATCTTTTACCGGTTAATTGGTGTATGTATTACTTGCGTGGATGACGGGTGTATTCCTTAACAATTCATGGGGTGGCATACATATCTCCCCAATTCTATGAGCTCTTATCTCCTCCTACAACTATGCGTACACATAATCATAGGGATTGTAAACAGTGGCTCATGCGTTAAATACTACCTTAATAACCTAGTATCCCTTAGTTACATGTTTCTTAAGACGTTCAAGCATGTTACCATATAAGAGTATTGCCAGTTTTCTTAAGCCTAACATTGATGAAACATTCATCGCAACAAAGTAATAACACACCAATCAACCAATAATTAATAGTTAGGTTTCATTAGATCTAAGCAAACACAAGAAAAATCTAGCCTATCATGTTAATTGAAAGACAAGAATAAGATATAATTAACCAACACATAGACATATTGATTAATTTAAGTGAGGACTTATCTTTAATTGAACATGAAGGTTTCAAGGGTGAAAAACCCTTGAAATTATAGCTAAAATCGTCTTTAGGGTATTTCCCAAACTTTTACCAAAAGTTCCACACTAATGAATGAAAAATAGAAAAATATATATAGATTTTACTTTCTGACGGCGTCAGGTTATGGGTTCTGACGCCGCCAGCTCGCCGTCATTAGGGTTCTCGGATGGCCTAGATTTACTTCTGACGTCGTCACCCTTTAATTTGCTCTGGGCCGTCACTCTTTAAGTTAACACCTGACGGCCTACATTCTCTAACACCTGATGCCGTCAGGTGTAAACATCTTGTTTTCTTCATAGGGCATCTAGTGTAATCTGATTTCACTCTTTTGTCAACGTTGGCTGACGGCGTCACCCTGTGACTCTGACGCCGTCAGGTAGGAAATCCAGCTTCTTTTGAGACTTTGTCGTTTTCTTCACTTTTATGCTCCAAAAACGTCCAAATATGCATGTTTTCCAGAATTCTTCTCAAAAGTACCTAATATGACAAAAGGAACGATTCAGGGCAATATTTGATCACATTTACTCGAATTAGGGCTTAAATGACCCCTTAAAACGGGTGCACTTTTCGTCTCATCAATTTTCATATTACAAAACATTTGTTAAAAATCACTTGTCATATTCAGAAAATCACTTATGATATTTAGAATATCACTTGTGATATTCTGAATATCACAGGATATTACTTATGATATCCAGAATATCATTTGTGGTACTCATAGTATCACTTGTGATATTCTGCATATCATAGAAAATCACTTGTGATATTCAGAATATAACTTGTGATATTCAGAATATCACTTGTGATATTTAGAAACATATAAAAACGTCTGAAAATGGCAAAAAATATTTAAAAACGGACCAAAACAAATGAAAAAACAGACAAAAACGTAAGAAAATTGACGAAAATGTATGAAAACGGAAGAAAACGTATGAAAGTGTAAAAACATGTATGAAAAGGACAAAAATGTTTGAAAACTGGACGAAAACGTATGAAAATGAACAAAAAGTAAGAAAACGAATGAATATGTATGAAAACGGACGAAAACTTATGAAAGCGTAAAAACACGTCTGAAAACGGACGAAGACATATGAAAAATGGACGAATATTACTTATGATATCCAGAAAATCATTTGTGGTACTCATAGTATCACTTGTGATATTCTGCATATCACAGAAAATCACTTGTGATATTTCAGAATATCACTTGTGATATTTCACAGAATATCACTTGTGATATTCATAATATAACTTGTGATATTTAGAATATCACAGAATATCACTTGTGATATTTAGAAACATATGAAAACGTCTGAAAATGGCAAAAAGTATTTAAAAACGGACGAAAACGTATGAAAAAACGGACGAAAACATAAGAAAACGGACGAAAGTGTATGAAAATGAAAGAAAACGTATGAAAGTGTAAAAACATGTATGAAAAGGATAAAAGCGTTTGAAAACTGGACGAAAACGAAAGAAACGGACGAAAATGTATGTAAACGAACGAAAACGTAAAAAAACAAACGAATATGTATGAAAATGTATGAAAGCGTAAAAAACGTCTGAAAACGGATGAAGACGTATGAAAAATGGACAAATATTACTTATGATATCCAGAATATCATTTGTGGTACTCATAGTATCACTTGTGATATTCTGCATATCACAGAAAATCACTTGTGATATTCAGAATACCATTTATGATATTCTGAATATCACAGAATATCACTTGTGATATTCAGAATATAACTTGTGATGTTTAGAATATCACATAATATCACTTGTGATATTCAGAAACATATGAAAACGGCTGAAAATGGCAAAAAAAACATTTAAAAACGGACGAAAACGAATGAAAATGTATGAAAATGGAAGAAAACGTATGAAAGTGTAAAAACATGTATGAAAAGGACAAAAACGTTTGAAAACTGGACGAAAACGNGAAAAAAGAAAAAAACATGGACTTATGTTTCTCCGTTTAATCTTATTTTAATCTCTACCATTAGATCAAACTAGATGGATGGTGGGGATTTGTCTCTTGGTATGCACCAAAATTAGAGTATGCAAAATAAAGTGACTCATGATCGAAAACGACCATATTTTTTCTTATTCAAATTATTATCCTTTAAAGTATCTGAAAGAGAGACATTGTCCGTTTCTCACCACAAAGTCATGCGAAGAAACCAACAAATACATCAAAACCATGTCTCTCAGGTACAAATATCGTTTTTGACCTGTTGCCCTTAACTTTCGTCATCCACTGGAAGATTAAAAGTCACAATATGCCACTTTTGACTTTTTGCTAGATTGTATAGTCGGTGTCGTAAAAGCGGTCTTGGCCCCTGCGCGCCTAGGCCGATTCTTAACTCGAAGATGGTCGACCGTCCAACTAGCACCTAGCGTTTTTTTTTGCAATATTACTACTAGTACCTCAAAACCACCCATAAGAATTGTGAACTTCGTATAGAAAGAAGCAATTGAGCATAATAAGAAGAGTTGGCTCAAATGTAGAAAATCGCAAAGCGTTGTTAGCGCTTTTAGTTTTAATATAAGAAAAATTAGTGTAGAGCTTTGTTATGTGCCTTAAGTTTTAGAATATTTATTTAATTTGTATTGAAAATACTCTTTATAGCAAACTTATTAAACTTAAGGGTCTAATATGTAAGTTATTTAGCCTATTATTACTAATACTTAACTCTGGTGTTGGTATTGTAAGTTTTGTTTATGCAGGGTCTTAAGTGAAACTTGTGGCTATATAAGGATTGAGATGAAAGCTAGGGTTTCATAATCACAGTCATATCTCATCGAATACACATAGTTTTCTCTCTCAAAGTTGATCATCTCTTTCTTGGTTTTCTGGGTTATTAGCAATTTGGTTTAAAGGGTTTATCAAGATCTTCTTGATTGTAATCTGGGTTTTAATATTGTTTTAGTTTGGTTTGGTTTAGTGTGTGAGTTTGTAAGCAGCATCTATTAGAGGGACTGCTATCTTTCTTTTGTATTGTAACTTGGCTTGAATCCGTGTTGGGGACAAGTCTTCAGTGTTTATTGTTATAATAAAAGAATAAGTCACCAAAGGGGTGGTTGGTTGGGTGATTACACCTTGTGTTTAGTAGTTTTGGTACCATTTTAACATGGTATCAGAGCTCTAGGTTCTGATTACTTGGTGCTGGTTTTGGGTTTGTTGGTGGTTTAATTGGAGGTTTTGTGGTTTAATTGAGTTTTTAGGGTTTTTTCTTGAAACCCTAATTTTTGGGGTTTTTTGTTTCTGGTTCGATTGGAAGCAATTGGTGGTTGGTTATTGAAGAATTAACGATTAATTGTTGATTCTTGGTTGGTTCTTGAAAAACCCTAATTTCTGATTTGGGGTTTGTTGTTGGATCGTGTGGATCTGGGTTCTTGGGCTGAATCTTGGTTCAGTTACTCTAGACTAAATGAATCTAGAGTAGCTGTTGTGATCTTTTCCGCTGCATTTAAAGCACTATAAGGTTTTTTCTTTTCCCTTAAGAAACCATTATCTTAGTAAGAGTGGGTACAAACGGGCAGATTAACATCTTGACCTGCCAACTTTGATTGGTACGGAAACCTGCTCTGGTCTGTCCTAGTCTGCTCTGCTGGATTCTTGGTTTTTCTTGGGTGTGAGTTTATTCTTTAGGTTGTTTTAATTGGTAGTTATTTGTTTGTTCTTGGTTGTTTTTTGTTGGTTCTTGTTTGGTTAGTTGGTTTCTTGTTTGTTCTTGTTTGTATCTGTGTTTCTAGTTGTTTCTTTGTTGATTCATTATGGCTATTATGATCAGTAGTCTGGATCAGAGTAATCCTTTGCATCTTCATCCTAATGATTCTAATTGTGCTTCCATAGTTACTGTTAAATTGACTGGAGTAGAGAATTATAGGATTTGGGCTAGTGCTATTAAGTTGGCTATACAAATTAAAAATAAAATGGGCTTTCTTGATGGTTCTTGTGTTAAATCTGATTATGTTGCTAGTCCTTTATTAGAAGCTCAATGGGAAAGATGTAATGCTGTGGTGTTGAATTGGATTTTAACTTCTTTGTCTCAAGATGTGTATCTTGGTCATGTGTTTTCTGAAAATGCTTCTGTTGTGTGGAAAGATTTAAAAGATACATATGATAGAATTGATGGTTCTGTGGTTTTCAATTTGCTCCAAAAGATTAATAACTTCAAACAAGGTGGGTTGCCTGTTTCTGAATATTATCATAAGTTGAATTCTCTATGGAGAGAATTTGACATTCTCACCAAACTTCCTGACTGTGTTTGTGATGCTAGAGTAGAATTGATTGATCATGCTAAACTGTTAAAGCTTATGCAATTTTTAATGGGTCTTGATGACATATACCAACCAATAAGGAGTAGTTTGTTAACTAGGGAAAGTTTACCTGAAGTTAAAGATGCTTTTGTCATTATTTCTAGAGAGGAATCTCATAGAGGGATTCCTAATACCTCTGTTAAATCTGAGAAGGCTCAGATTTCTGCTTTTGTGACTAGACCAAATGGGAATAATAAAAGAAATAATAATAACAATTGGCCTAGTAACAATGTGAACAATAATAGAGGAAATTATGATAATCTGTTGTGTAAGCATTGTGGTTTAAAAGNAACATCTTGACCTGCCAACTTTGATTGGTACGGAAACCTGCTCTGGTCTGTCCTAGTCTGCTCTGCTGGATTCTTGGTTTTTCTTGGGTGTGAGTTTATTCTTTAGGTTGTTTTAATTGGTAGTTATTTGTTTGTTCTTGGTTGTTTTTTGTTGGTTCTTGTTTGGTTAGTTGGTTTCTTGTTTGTTCTTGTTTGTATCTGTGTTTCTAGTTGTTTCTTTGTTGATTCATTATGGCTATTATGATCAGTAGTCTGGATCAGAGTAATCCTTTGCATCTTCATCCTAATGATTCTAATTGTGCTTCCATAGTTACTGTTAAATTGACTGGAGTAGAGAATTATAGGATTTGGGCTAGTGCTATTAAGTTGGCTATACAAATTAAAAATAAAATGGGCTTTCTTGATGGTTCTTGTGTTAAATCTGATTATGTTGCTAGTCCTTTATTAGAAGCTCAATGGGAAAGATGTAATGCTGTTGTGTTAAACTGGATATTAACTTCTTTATCTCAAGATGTGTATCTTGGTCATGTGTTCTCTGATAATGCTTCTGTTGTATGGAAAGATTTAAAAGATACATATGATAGAATTGATGGTTCTGTAGTCTTTAATTTGCTTCAAAAGATTAATAACTTCAAACAAGGTGGTTTGCCTGTCTCTGAATATTATCATAAGTTGAATTCTCTATGGAGAGAATTTGACATTCTCACCAAACTTCCTGACTGTGTTTGTGATGCTAGAGTAGAATTGG
>LBNU01023673.1:14910-42529 GCA_014162995.1 Artemisia annua
GAAAAAATGGCAAAAATGGTCCTCGGGAATTTTAAATTGAAGAATAATGACAAAAGTGACCTTGGGAAATCAAAACTTGGCAAATTTGATCATTGATGATAGTTTGGCTGATTGGCAGATCTAGTCCCTTGAAAATCAGAAATTACAAAAATAGTCCTTGGGCCATAAGCTTAAACTACTAAACCTTAAACCAAAACTTAACCCATTACACTCCCTTGGCCCATTACCCTACCAGCCCAACACCCAAACTCATAAACCCACTCCCCGTTTTTATAACCCAGGTCAAAACCACCTCTTTTACCTCCTTCTTCCCCATCCCCGCTATTACCTAGACAACACCATCACCTCCACCTTTAACCTGCTACACTCCACCACCCACCTCAAAAGCTCCCCAAGCACCATTCCCCATCCCACTAAACCTCCCCAAACCCCTACCTAACTCCTCTCCACCCTGGCAATCCTAATTCCCCAAAAACAGTTTTGGCGCCAAAATCTAATCTATGGCTAGGATCAATCAAAATGAAATTGGATGGTGGGGATTTGATCGCAGAGTTCAAGAAACCCAAGTGTTGCCCTAATTTCAGAGGATGAAGCACAAGTGAAGGCAATTCGTACCTACCTCCTTAGTGTATAAATAGTGAAGCTTGTGTAAGCCATTAGGGCATCTTTTCCCTTGTATCTTTCCTGTTTTTATGTTTACTTTAGTATTGTAATTTCAAATTTCAAGTTTAATTTAAGTCTCTTTCAATTTTATTCCAATTCGTATTTTTGCTCAAAATCTCAAGTTTCTCATTATTGCATTTAAATATTACTAATTACTCTCAGAATGCTCCTTAAGTATTGTTAAGGTCATTTGAGTTGAAAGAAATCAAATTTCATAAGAAGAAAAAGAAAACAGAAAATACAAGGAAAAATCAAGAAAATAAAATAAAATATAAAAAAAAAGTGAAGAAGACAAAGCTGGAGCAAGGTAGATATTGGATGGCCTTGGGTTAGAGCTCTTGGGAGCATTAGGATTGTGGTCTGGTTCTGGTTCAGATTGGTGCTTTGGACATCTTGTAAGATTATTTTTCTATAAATTTCTTGCATATTCTGTGTTAAGTAGCTATGGTTGTTAATTGTTGCTTCTTTCTGTTTATTCAAGCTTATTTAATGTTAGTGTAAGAGTGTTTAGTGTTATCTGAGTTTGTAACTTTACATTGTTCTATAATCTTTCAAACTAATCATTTTAAGGGGTGTTTGGATCAGTCAAACTGGTATTGTTCTTGTTGTTTAACTTTGGTTCTTTTTGTTCCATTAGTCCACAGTAGGTGCTTATAGGTTAGTAGCAGCATAAAAATCAGTAGGTTAATACAAAAAATCAAAATTAGTCTTTAAAGTTTGTGGCAGTTTACTTGTTGAAATTTAGAGATAGCATAATCTTTATTTGGGCACAAAACTTGTTAAGATTACTTGAATCAGCCTCCTATCATCTTAATTCATCAACATTAATCATCTAGGAAGCTTCAAAATTCACAAAAGTCAAAAGTTCTCAATAATTTTCAAAAGTCAAAACTTGCACACTGAAAAATGGGACAAGGTTTGATGCAATGCACAAGGTGTGTTTCTGGATGAAATTGAAAAGTTCTTGAGTTTTTGAATTCCTTGACAGCTTGTTTTCTTAAATCAAAAAGAAATTCCAAATTTAGAGCCCATTTGCTAGGGTGAACTTGCTTGTGAAACTGCCTAGTTGACCAAAAAAAATCCCCTGCATCTCAGAGTTTTGTCAAAATTGTGTGAGATCTAGATTGTTCATTAGTAAGAGTTAGGACTTGAGGTTTGTTGTTTTAGAAAGCCTCCTAGGTATACTTTAGATAGGTGCTTTTAGTTTGCCCATAACTGCTTCTTAAGTGCTTTTTGAGAAGCCATCTTTTAGCCCTTTTTGAGACTGCATGCTGTTTGATCTCAGTATGAACTGAGATTGATTGATCTTGTTGTGTTCTTGATCATAGATGTTGTTGTTATTATTCCTTAGTGTTCTTGTTGCTGTTGTTGTTTATTCAGTTGAATAAGCTTTTGAGAGCTTATTGCTTATTCTAGCTCATCTGTGTTCTTATTTGTTGCATTCTTGCTGTTGTTTGTAGTTCCTGTTGATTGATCTTGTTCATTGTTATGATCTTGTTGTTGTTTACATTTAGTTGTGGTTGATTGCTGCTTGTTGTTGCTATATAGCATTAAGCTTGTTTAAGCTTATTTGGTTTAGTGGATTAGGTTGGCAGTCAAACAAAAGAAAACAAAGAAAAATTTGAAATTCATTTTGATTCTCAATCTGTTTTAACATCAAGGATTTGTTTGAGTTTTGTTATAATCTGTTTTCCAAAAAAAGTCAGGGTGTGTTTTTGTGTTTGTGTCTTGTGGTGTGAAGCAGTAAACAAAAGAAAAAAAAAAGGGAAATAAATTTTGTGTAAAAAGTTGGGGTCGAGCCTGGGACCTCTACCCTCACACAAACACAAGCACACACATCACAAACCAACTGCCCTAGGGACTTCTCAGTGTTATACTCTCACTTTTTTATTTTTATAGTAGCAATACTTTTTAAGCTTATTTGATTAAACTGCTTATTCCAGCTTATAAATAAGTGATTTTTTAAAGTTTTTATTTTTCTTAAGCTTAATTTAGTTTAATTAAATTTTCAAAAAAGTTTTAGATTTATTTAGGTAGTGTAAGTATTTAATTTGAGTTAATTTTGTTTAATTAGTTATTAATTAATAATAAATAGAATTTTTATTAAATTTTTAATTTTCTTTTTTCTAAAATTTTCTTTTGTCTTTTAGTGCGTTAGAAAATTATTTTTAAGCCCGTAGGATTTGCGTAGCAATAATTTCGCGTTTTTATTTGTACGTTGACGTTTATTTAGAGTAAACGTCACGTTATTTGTTTACTTTGTATTTTAGGATTCCCGATACCTATTTTTGATTCCCGTAGTATTTTAGGATTTCCCTAGTTTGCCATTTGCCTTTTGTTCCCTTTAGGTTATTTTATTTTCTTCCTCGTTCATTAATTTTTCCAATTTCGTTAATTTAACGTACCATAAAACCAAACAATCTTTCTCAACCAAACATACAAGTCTTTAATCTCGATCTTTCACGAAGCTTTCCATTCACACCTCGTTGGGGTACGACTCGGGAAATCACTTCCCGGTCTCACAAATATCACATTGCACGAGTTTACGAGGTAATCTTTTTCCTAAAAGGTTTACTTGTATTTCTCTACGTCTAGTTGTCACTCACGATAACTTTGACTCCACTTTGTTGATATTTTTGAATACTTGTTGTTTTGCACACTAAAACACAACGAATCATTGACAAAGGAGTGAAATCAGATTACACTAGACGCCCTATGAAGAAAACAAGATGTTTACACCTGACGGCGTCAGGTGTTAGAAAGAGTAGACCGTCAGGTGTTAACTTAAAGAGTGACGGCCCAGAGTAAATTAAAGGTTGACGGCGTCAGAAGTAAATCTAGGCCATCCGAGAACCCTAATGGCGGCGAGCTGACGGCGTCAGAACCTATAACCTGACGCCGTCAGAATGTAAAATCTATATATACTTTTCTATTTTTCATATATTAGTGTGGAACATTGGTGGAACTTTTAGTACAAAACCCTAAAGACGAATTTGGCTGTATTTTCAAGGGTTTTTCACCCTTGAATCCTTCATGTTCAATTAAAGATAAGTCCTCACTTAAATTAATCAATATGTCTATGTGTTGGTTAATTATTTCTTATGTTTGTCTTTCAATTAACATGCTAGGCTAGATTTTTCTTGTGTTTGCTTAGATCTAATGAAACCTAACTATTAATTATTGGTTGATTGGTGTGTTATTACTTGTTGGGATGAATGTTTCATCAATGTTAGGCTTAAGAAAACTGGCAATACTCCTATATGGTAACATGCTTGAACGTCTTAAGAAACATGTAACTAATGCGTACTAGGTTATTAAGGTAGTATTTAACGCATGAGCCACTGTTTACAATCCCTATGATTATGTGTACGCATAGTTGTAGGAGGAGATAAGAGCTCATAGAATTGGGGAGATATGTATGCCACCCCATGAATTGTTAAGGAATACACCCGTCATCCACGCAAGTAATACATACACCAATTAACCGGTAAAAGATAGTTAGGGAGTAAGGAAGTCTAAGTAAACACATTTGTCTCCATATAAGTTTTCACAACCACAATAGTTTAGTTATTTTATTTTTATTGCAATTGTAGTTTTTGGGTTAGTTGACTAGCAACTAATTCCGCCCACTCCTCCAAAACCCGAGATTTTACTTGCTTTCCAAAAAAATACAAAAATACAAAAATAATCTTCCTTCACCTTTAGACCTTTTAGAGTAGTTTTTCTATCCTAACCAACACTATTCCATGTGAGAGAACGATCAATCCCCCGTACTTACCACTACACTATACTACACCGACCAGGTACACTGCCTGGTGGGATTGTAAGCTTCTCAAGATCCCTTGAGAGGTAAAACCTGTTGCGTGGTCGCAATCCCACGTCCATCAATTAGGCACCCAGTATACGGATCCGCCCGGTGTCTCAGAGTGTTCATATAAAGTTGGTCTTGGTGATTTCATAGAATCTAAATATAAAAATCAAGTGATTCAGATAACTAAAAACACAAGAATTAAATAATTAAAATTTTAAATCCCATGGGATTCATACTGAATCCCAAGGGATTTATCATGAATCCCATAGGATTAAATGTAAATCCCATGGGATTAATAATGAATCCTATGGGATTTACATTTAATCCTATGGGATTTACATTTAATCCTACGGGATTCTGTATTAATCCTATGGGATTCATTATTAATCCCATGTGATACATTATACTGAATCCCATACAGGATCCCATGGGTTAATAATGAATCATATGGGATTTACATTTAATCCTATGGGATTCTGTGTGAATCATGTGATTCATTATTAATGAATGAATCCTATGGGATTCATCAATGAATCCTACTGGATTCATTCGTTAATAATGAATCACATGATTAATACAGAATCCCATAGGATTAAACGTAAATCCCATGGGATTAACACTTCTCTTACAACATTATACAAAAAAATTAAATCCCATGGGATTTTACCATGAACTTCTTTTACAGTAGCATCTTCATCTTCATCTTCTGGTAAATCACCTTCTGTAACTAAATCATCTATTGGAACTTCGATTAAGTGATTTTCATCTATATCATTGATTATTGACGAATCCGATGGATTTGTTGATGATTCCGACTGGTTTGTTGATGAATCCGGTGGTTTTGTTAATGAATCCGTCGGATTCATGGTCATTCCAGCGAATGTTTTGATTCCGGCGAGGGTTTGGTGATGATTCCGGCAAGGTTTTGATGAATCCGGTGGTGTTTTTGAAGATTCCGATGGGTATTGTTGATGAATCCGGTGGTGTTGTTGATGAATCCGTCAGATGCACGATTTTCCGGCGAGATTATTGATTATTCTGGCGAGGGTTTGTTAGATCTAGGGTTTTGGTTTAGATGAGAGAGAAAGTTAGGTGATAAATGAGATGGATCCGAGATATTTTTTTCTTTTTATTGAGATAGTTGATTTTACTATCTTGCCCTTCTTTGTAGTTTTTGGCTTCATCTAAGCCATTGGATGGAAGGTGAATGGATGGTTGGGATTTGATTATTTGTTCTTTAGATACTAGTTGTTTTGTATAGATCTCACCTCTTAACGATTATACAATAAAAAAAATTCAGTCTAGCTAAAGTACAAAGATCGTCTTTGTGGCTTCTACAACAGTGTGAAAACGATTCTAATTATTTCACAATATAGACACCACAAATATATCTCACATGTATTAAGAAGGACTTGAACCCAAAACCATTATGTACGTTGGGAGCTTTTCACACAACATGGACACAAACACTTTCGCTTAGAAACCGGGTCTTTAATTGGCCAGGTCGAGTCACCGGTGCACCGGGTAACTGGTTCAATTGGTTTTACCATCGGGTCAAATCGGGCTTAAGAACATTGTTTTTTCCTTTTTTATATTCTTCTTTCGTTTTTACTAGTTATAATACCCCGTGCACGCACGAGGTTTTTCCAGAAAATTTTAATTATATATTAATATCGTTTAAAAACAGAAAATCTTATGTATATTTTAAAAAGTTAGAGCATCAACATGTGCGAAAGTAAGAAAAATAGTTAGCAGAAATTGTAAATATAACCGTGGCATCGACCTTGTATTGGATTCTTGAGCGTGTCTCCTTATTATTGGGCCAAAGGTTCTTTGATCACATGGGTTTACACATAAATCAAATTTATTTTAAAATTTTTGTTTACTATATGGATATATAAGAATTTACCCGTGAAAATTATGATATAAGTACAACTAATAAGTATGCATGAGTTTTTCATTATGTATTAATATCAATTAATATTTTGTAAAAATTTTATTTGATGAAAGATTTAACTTTGTTAGCTGACATAGATGTTAATGTTGAGGTTGATGTTGTTGTTTAACTTTAACTATTGATATCATGTTGTACAAAATGTGCGAGTTTAGTAACACATAATGAGAGTTGATGAAGTTTTTTATAAATGTTTTTTCGGATATCCATATATAAACTTTAAATAATAATTACATGAGTCGTTATAAGTACAATCGCGTATATTTATTTTCAGATCACAGTAACTCGTACTTGCCATTTAATATTTATATTACCGTTCATAATAATTTAACTGTATTTAATATTCAAACCCGTGTACGTATAGATTAAACTTTTGAACAGAATAACATGAGTTTTTATTTATATTTAACGTACATAGTAAAAAGATATTTTAATAGATAGAAAATTTAAAACTAATATTTATTTTAAAAGTATTTAACGTTTATTAAAACTAATCCGTACATTTATAAATTGCTAATCCAACTCTTCCACAATTCCCAACCCGCTTAGTGAATTTGTTACACAACACTCCGAAGGTATATGTGTTCGTTGTATGTGTTTGTTTGGGTTTCTTGTAACTTTCCCGTGACATTATTATTATCGTATAAAGACACTCACAAAATATATCAAAATAGATGTTGAATTAAAGAGCACAAAATTTTAGAAATTATGGTGAAATCAGATCATTAAAAAAATAAATAGATCAAAAGATATTTAAATTTAAAAATAAAGGTAATTTTTTAGTTGAGAAGTGACACATGTCATTCCCTAATTGGAGCTCTTTATCTTAATTTTTTTTGGAGCCACAACTTAAATGCTTAATATAGTAGTATAGATAACATGAGTTCTTACTTATATTTAACGTACATATTAAAAAGATATTTTAATAGATGAAAGTTTAAAACTAATATTTATTCTAAAAGTATTTAACATATATTAAAACTGATTCGTACATTTATAAAATTTTGTGAGTTTAATGGATGGAAGTCTCAAACCATTACTAATACTCGTGTAATTGTAATTATAAAGTGTAGGGGTATAAAGTGTAAGGGGTTATTTGTTTATTATCTAAAGTTATTAAAAAATATGGAGACTTATAATTTTACACTTTTAACTCTATATAATATATTTAAAATTCAACCACTAATGTTTTATTAATTACCTCCTCTTTTTTTAAGTTTTTATTTTCATAAATTTGACACCAATATTTTTATGTGTTTTTGTTCCTCAATCAAATTCTCTACAAAATTTATTAAAGTTTGACCGAAATCAATTCAATTTTGACTTTTTATTGGCCAATCATATTGCTCGATTTCTCATACGTGGTAAAATAAAGCTCTTCTATTGGTCCAATTCGGTTTACCACATGACCAAATTAAACCACCCATAAGCTAAAATTTTTAAAACAAATTAGACTCATGTTCTAACCCCGTACATGATTACTGTAGTTAACATTCCCAAAAAAAATTGTAACCATTCAAAATGCAAAAAGGGTTGAAATATCTTAATTTCAAAATGTAGAAAACATTAAATGGATGATCAAATACAAAGACAACAAGTGGCCAAACATGACCAAAACCCAGAACAAGAAAAAAAAAGGACTAAAACCCTGACCTGCTATGCAAAGTTATACATTATGCAATATGTAACACCCCGTGCCCGCTTTGACCAAAATTTAAAACTTTTACGCGGAAGCGACTTCATTTTAACAGACACTCTGTTACTCTTTTGACCGTTGACAAAAGTCCTTAAAAATTCAGACCTTTAAACTATTTTTATATAAAACTAGACTCGAATACCTTTAAAATGACGGGCGGTGCGACCCGTAACGACTTACGATTCGTAAAATATGAATTTCCAAAGATTAACGAAAGTCTGCCAAAACCCACATTCACAGTCAAGATGAATAAATCATAACCAAGATGAACATTCCATAACCAAGATGAACAAAATCCGATGCACAGTCCAGACCCAAGATGTACAATCTCAGAACCAAGATGTACAATCTCAGAACCAAGATGTACAATTTCACGAGTTATGCAATAAACCCATTATGACCCATTACACTCCAAACTACTTAATCCACTTTCATTACACCCCATACTTAACCAACATACATTATTTAACATCTTAAATCTGTTTCATAATTACTTGACCCGTTAACAACCCAAAATGGGTAATATCATGCTTGTGCCAAACACTCCTTTAACTTGACTCATTAACTCACAAAACATACTTTGACACAACGATTGACCACCAAATCATTATGACAACATTGACATACGTTTTGACACTCGGTTAAACATTACAAATCATTATAGGGCGAACGGGGGTACAACATTGAAACGAGCTCGGTATTCTACCTAGCTCCTACTTTCTTACCAAATCTTCTAGCTTTGCATATCCCATCCTTTAACCTTAATCCAAGCCATATCATCACACATGAGCCTACAAAACATTTAACACTTAAACCGTAAGCACGAATGCTTAGTAAGTAAAACGGTATAACATAACATTATACTTCATTCACACATTACGTATCTTAACTATAAATCCATTACCACATTAAACATAAACACATACCTTAACCACTTAAGCCTTAACCTTTCTTTCCTTAATCCATCCTTATCTAACACATCAACTAATCTTACACTTACTTGCACATAACATCCATTCAGAAATCATTATAACCTTAACATATAAGAACACATAAACACATAATGTATGGAAATCAACATAACATCATCTTATAGTCGGTTTACTTACCTTGAGTCCAAGCTAAGCCTATAAAGGATATCATCATCGTCATTACCTTCCATCATCATCATCATCATCATCATCATCATCATCATCATCCACAACCTAATAATACATATAATTCAAAACAATCAACAAGGGTTTATATAACCCATCATAACTTACTCATCATCCTTTTTATATCATCATATGATCATATTTTGATCATATGATGATTACCCACTTTAACCATAAACTTTAACTTCAATAATCACTAAAGGAAAGCTACTTACTTGTGGTGGATTGGTGCTAGAACTAACCCTTAGATTATGGTATCCAAATCTCTCCATAGATTTATCACCATCTAGTTTTTCCCTCCCTTTTTCTCCTCACCATAACCGGACATCAAACACACCCTTGAAGGGTGTAGAAATGACTAGAAACTTGTGGATAGATAGATATATACTTGCAAAACTTTGGCCAATTGACACAAGTGGTCCCTTAAGTCTCAATCCTTATATTTTGGCCACACTACAAGTAATAACACTTTCATACATGACAACTTAAGTCCTTAAGTCTATTTCCTTCTATTTGTACCACATAATACTTTCTTTAACCATATAACACATTCTTTGACTATCGGGTTTGACTATAACGTAACATTCGTTGACTGGCCAATCACACGAGATCTTTATCCATTTTCATCTAGGGTGGGGTCCCAACACCCGGGAAACGGGTCTAACAATTCTACCTCCCTTATTTAGATTTCGTCCCCGAAATCTCTCGTCTATTTCTAATCAAAACCTAGTTTCACCTTACCTCCATTCTTAGCACTATCCGTTCTTCATCCTTTTTAGTTGCAACAATCCAAGTGATTGTGCAATTTAGGGTCCACTATTCGCACTTCATACTCTTAACTCATTCCATTTCTCGCTTAACTCTTCTAATCCTTCATTTCTTCTCAATCAATATGTCATTCAAGACACAATCCTTGCCACTAATGTAAACTATTAAACCATTTCTACGTCTATCACGTAACCTACTAACTCATTCCATTCCAACTTTCCTTTCAAGGACTATATGTCACTTGAACATTACACACCACCTTAACTTTCATAAGTCGTTTATTTATTAACTTTCTACTTTACCGTAACCCTTTTTACTATTCCGTTAGCATTTTACTACACATTACGTTTGCCTTTACTTCTTATCCCATGCCTTTATAGGTCGTTAACCCACATTAACATTTGTTACCATTCATTACTTCACTCTACCATTATTTCGCATTGCAAACAATTATATCTTTTAAAACTTTAATCGTTTCAACTTACACTTAAACACCTAAATCCTATACTTTACTTGACGTTTCCCACCTAGGGTCGTTATTCAACTCATTTTCTATCCACCTATCTTAACTCCTATGACTTCTAATCATCCTAGACTCCCGTTTCTACCCTTTCACCCTACTCATACCATGTCGGGAACACATAAGCCCACTCATTCGTACTTCCTCATTTACATGGAGAGGCGTCCCAAACGATGTAAATCAAGAAATACAAACTCATGGTTCGGTGATTTACAACTTCTTTATTCAAATGAAATGGCGTCCCAATCCATTTAAATAAAGAAACGATAAACCATCCTACTTATACACTTCCGACATAATACTCGTACTACACGTTTAGCTTTTAAATCTTTTCATCCTTTACATTTACCTTTTAACTTTTCAGACTTGGATCCATACCATTACCACATTCGTTTTGGGGACATTTTTATGCCAAAGATGTAGGCAACCCCATTGCCGATGAAGGCAATACGTTTTATCCCGAAGGGTCTTTAACATATCCCGAAGGATCCTTTAACATGCATTAGCTCGGTAATCCCGAAGGATACCATCATTCATCATCGTTAACTCGGCCATCCCGAAGGATGCCATCTTTAACATTCATCCCGAAGGATCATTGACATTCATCCCGAAGGATCATTAACATTCATCCCGAAGGATCATTAACATTCATCACTTTACCACTTTCACATTCTAACATCGGATCCAAGCCATTATCATTTTATCCTACACACCTTATCTCATCCATTTATTTTAGTAAACGCAAGCGCATAGAGCATATGAGCCTGCTTATTATAAATACACACTTCTATGTGTTTACCATTTTATGTTCTTAATCCGCGTTAATCATTTTTTACATTCTTACTTTACCCTTTAGTCTACCCGACTCTTTCCACCTTTTAAGCCTTGCATAGCTAATTTTCATTCATTTATTTGCATCTTTATCCTTCTTACACCTTTTTAGTCATTTACGCATTCTTATCATGCTTTAGTTTTTCATACACATCATTACGTTCATACTTTCACACTTAGCATTCTCATATTCTCATTCTCATTCCTTAACCCATCTCTTTGATTAATTATGCATTCCAGCAACTATCATTCTTTCTCGTCTTTTACATAGCATCGTACCTTAATCCTATTTTGTAACTTTATGTTATTAGACATTTGGAAAATCAAGCGTTAAGCCAATCTTACTTTCATTACCACATACATAACATCGTTAATCATTATTACACCTTCATGCACATACTTACACTTCACATACCTTAGCTTACCATTAACCCGTCTCTATACCACGTTAACACTAATCGTTAGTCACTAAATATAATGAGACCATATGTTGATCATTAATTCCTTACGTACCATACATCATTACATGTTATCATCTCTTAACCTCATTCCTTAACCTTTCTTTTAACCTTATGTCAATATAAACTTAATCATTAATACGTAGTCCCGTTTTATCTTTTCACGTTATACCTTAGCACATTTATTATCACTATGTTTCACTCTTTAACCGTCAACACTTTACTTATTAGCCCATCTCCAATACCACTCACATTTCTACTCATATTCCATTACCGTTACTCTAACACACATTCATATAATCACAATACAATCACTGGCACCAACCAAGGTGCATGGCCAACTAATCATTTAAAAGCTTCAAGTCCTCCATGGAATCATATCACATAAACATAGAACATTAAAACACATTCATCATCCATCAACCTAGATGCACATAATGTATCACATATTCCTTCTTCAAAGTAAAACATTTACCTTAGGCATTTCTTACACCTATGTTCATCGCAACAACGAGTGGTTTAAGACTAGGCAACCTAAAGGAAACCTAATTCACTTAAACCAAAGCTCTGATACCAATTTGTAACACCCCGTGCCCGCTTTGACCAAAATTTAAAACTTTTACGCGGAAGCGACTTCATTTTAACAGACACTCTGTTACTCTTTTGACCGTTGACAAAAGTCCTTAAACATTCAGACCTTTAAACTATTTTTATATAAAACTAGACTCGAATACCTTTAAAACACGGGTGGTGCGACCCGTAACGACTTACGATTCGTAAATTATGAATTTCCAAAGATTAACGAAAGTCTGCCAAAACCCACATTCACAGCCAAGATGAATAAATCATAACCAAGATGAACATTCCATAACCAAGATGAACAAAATCCGCAGCACAGTCCAGAACCAAGATGTACAATCTCAGAACCAAGATGTACAATCTCATAACCAAGATGTACAATTTCACGATTTATGCAATAAACCCATTATGACCCATTACACTCCAAACTACTTAATCCACTTTCATTACACCCCATACTTAACCAACATACATTATTTAACATCTTAAATCTGTTTCATAATTACTTGACCCGTTAACAACCCAAAATGGGTAATAACATGCTTGTGCCAAACACTCCTTTAACTTGACTCATTAACTCACAAAACATACTTTGACACAACGATTGACCACCAAATCATTATGACAACATTGACATACGTTTTGACACTCGATTAAACATTACAAATCATTATAGGGCGAACGGGGGTACAACATTGAAACGAGCTCGGTATTCTACCTAGCTCCTACTTTCTTACCAAATCTTCTAGCTTTGCATATCCCATCCTTTAACCTTAATCCAAGCCATATCATCACACATGAGCCTACAAAACATTTAACACTTAAACCGTAAGCACGAATGCTTAGTAAGTAAAATGGTATAACATAACATTATACTTCATTCACACATTACGTATCTTAACTATAAATCCATTACCACATTAAACATAAACACATACCTTAACCACTTAAGCCTTAACCTTTGTTTCCTTAATCCATCCTTATCTAACACATCAACTAATCTTACACTTACTTGCACATAACATCCACTCACAAATCATTATAACCTTAACATATAAGAACATATAAACACATAATGTATGGAAATCAACATAACATCATCTTATAGCCGGTTTACTTACCTTGAGTCCAAGCTAAGCCTATAAAGGATATCATCATCGTCATTACCTTCCATCATCATCATCATCATCATCATCATCATCATCATCCACAACCTAATAATACATATAATTCAAAACTATTAACAAGGGTTTATATAATTCTACCGTCCCTTATTTAGATTCCGTCCCCGAAATCTCTCGTCTATTTCTAATCAAGAATCTAGTTCAACCTTACCTCCATTCTTAGCACTATCCGTTCTTCATCCTTTTAGTTGCCCAACAATCCAAGATTGTGCAATTAGGGTCCACTATTCGCACCTTCATACTCTTAAACTCATTCCATTTCCTCGGCTTAAACTTTCTTTTTTTTTTTTTTTTCTTAATCCCCTTTTTTTTTTCCAAATTTTCTTCTCAATCAATTATGTCATTCAAGACACAATCCTTGCCACTAATGGTAAACTATTAAACCATTTCTACGTCGTATCACGTACTACTAACTCATTCCATTCCAACTTTTCCTTTCGAGAGACTATATGTCACTTGAACATTATACACCACCTTACTTTCAGTCTAAGTCGTTTATTTATTAACTTTCTACTTACCGCTTAACCTTTTTACTATTCCATTAGCATATTTATTAACACATTACGTTTGTGGCCTTTACTCTGCTATCCAGCCTTTAGTAGTCGGTTACACCACATGCGTAAACATTTTGTACCATTCATTACTTCACGTCCTACCATTATTTCGCATTGCAACCAATTATATCTTTAAAACTTAATCGTTTTCAACTTAACTAAACACCTAAACCCTATACCTTTACTTAACGCTTTCCCACCTTAGGGTCGTTTATGCAACTCATTTCTTATCACCTATCGTAACTCCTATGATTCTTAATCATCCTGACTTCCCGTTTCTACCTTTCACCCTACTCATAAAAGTGGTCCCTTAAGTCTCAATCCTTATATTTTGGCCACACTACAAGTAATATCACTTTCATACATGACAACTTAAGTCCTTAAGTCTATTTCCTTCTATTTGTACCACATAATACTTTCTTTAACCATATAACACATTCTTTGACTATCGGGTTTGACTATAACGTAACATTCGTTGACTGGCCAAACACACGAGATCTTTATCCATTTTCATCTAGGGTGGGCTCCCAACACCCGGGAAACGGGTCTAACACAATACCTGTGCACGCACGGGATTTATTCAGAAAAAATTAATTATACAGTATTATCGTTTAAAAACAGAAAATCTTATGTATATTTTAAAAAGTTAGAGCATCAACATGTGCGAAAGTAAAAAAAAAATAGTTAGCAGAAATTGTAAATATAACTGTGGCATCGACTTTGTATTGGATTCTTGAGCGTGTCTCCTTATAATTTATTGGGTCAAAGGTTCTTTGATCACATGGGTTTACACATAAATCAAATTTATTTTAAAATTTTTGCTTACAATATAGAAATATAAGAATTTAACCGTGAAAATTGTTATATAAATACAATTATTAAGTATGCATGAGTTTTTCATTATGTATTAATATCAATCAATATTTTGTAAAAATTTTATTGGATGAAAGATTTAACTTTGTTTAGCTGTCATAGATGTTAATGTTGAGGTCTATGTTGTTGTTTAACTTTAACTATTGATATCATGTTGCACAAAATGTGCGTGTTTAGTAGCACATAATGAGCGTTGATGAAGTTAAAATATACTCCGTAAAGTTTTTTAAAAATGTTTTTCCGGATATCCGTATATAAACTTTAAATAATAATTACATGAGTCGTTATAAGTACAATCGCGTATATTTATTTTCATATCACAGTAACTCGTACTTACCATTTGATATTTTTATTACCGTTAATAATAATTTAACTGTATTTAATATTCAAACCCGTGTACGTATAGATTAAACTTTTAAATAGGATAACATGATTTCTTATTTATATTTAACGTACAGAGTAAAAAGATATTTAAATAGATGAAAGTTTATAACTAATATTTATTTTAAAAGTATTTAATGTATATTTAAACTAATTCGTACATTTATAAAATTTTGTAAGTTTAATAGATGGAAGTCTCAAACCAATACTAATACTCATGTAATTATAAACAAAGTTCATATTATAAAGTGTAGGGGGTTATAAAATGTAAGGGGTTCTTTGTTTTTATCTAAAGTTATCAAAAAAATATGAAGATTTATAATTTTATACTTAACACCATATAATATATTTAAAATTCAACCACTAATGGTTTGCTCAAAATCATATGGTTATCAGTGTACCATAGTTCTTACTTGAACTTAAACATTTGGCTACTCCAGAAGTAATGGCTTTTGGTAAAGAGATTCAAATCCATTAATTTTCATAAAAGATNTAAGTGTCGGCATAATAGCCGGAACTTTGAATATTGTGGACAATATTCAATTCTAAGTGTTGGGGAGGGAATTCTGGCGAATTTGATCACATATTTTACTTCTAGTGCCCTAATTCCCCCATTTTGGCCTTTTTTTTTTGTGAGTGTTTTGCACTAACACAATAAATGGTTATCAGTCCACCATGTCTAACCCACATAAGGACTGGCTAATCCAGGAGCAAACGGCTCTTGGTAAAGATATCTCAAATCCGTTTATGGCTTACAATTTGTCAAATATTGTATGGTATTCAACTCACCATATCCTTGATAGTGAAGAGTTGGCTAGCCCGCAAGGTTATGGCTTGTGGTAAAGGCAGTGGAAAACCATAATTGGTAATCAACTCACCAAGATGACGACTGAATTCCATCAAAGAGTTGGCTAGTCCAGAAGCAAACGGCTCCTGGTAAAGACAAATCAAATCCGTTGACAGCTTATGGTTTGCTCAAAATCATATGGTTATCAGTGTACCATAGTTCTTACTTGAACTGAAACATTTGGCTACTCCAGAAGTAATGGCTTTTGGTAAAGAGATTCAAATCCATTAATTTTCATAAAAGATTGCTAGGGACTAGCAATAGTTTAGTGTGGGGGATTGATGAGTGCTCAAACACTCATCATTTTTGCTCAAATCTGAACTGCAAAAACATTTAAAAACACTCAAAAATGCATCAAAATACTGAAAATATCCCAAAATTGTGTTTTAGATGTTTCAGATGCAAAATGAGTAAAAACAGATGAAAAACAAATAAAGTTTGCAAAACTGGCAGTTTCAGCCCCTGAACTTTCATAAATTGGCAAATATAGTCCCTGGTATTCAAAATGTGGAAAATTATCATTCAAGGTCCCTATATTATTCAAAATTGTCAAAATTGGTCCTTGAATGAAACTTTTTATCAAATGGCAAGAATGGCCCCTCAACTTTGAATTTTGGCAGATTTAGTCCCCGGATGATTTTATTTTGGAAAATGAACAACAAAGGTCCTTATGGAATCACAAAATGGCAAGAAATGTCCTTGGAAGTGATTTTTGGAAAGTTGGCATGAATGGTCCCTGAAATTTCAGCTTTGGCATAATTAGTCCTTGGGCTAATTTATTACTACAAACCAAATGGGCCATTATTTATCATCCAACACTTCACCCTTTTACCTAAACCCATTAAAACCCCAACCCATTTCACCCTTGGCCCAATTTCCTTCCCCTGGCCCAGTCCAGTTCAACCCAACACCCTTATAATAAAAATCCCATACCCCCGTTTTATTACTCCCTCCAGTCAACGAGGTCAAACAAACCTACCTTCTTCCCCCCACGTGCTACCTGCTACTGCAACTCATCTCACCTCCAACTCACCCTCACCATTCCATGTCCCCTTGGTCTCCACTAAGTTCCAAGGAGCATCAATTGTTCCTTATAACCCTCCAAGATAACTCAAACAGTGAACATGACTNCCCAACACCCTTATAATAAAAATCCCATACCCCCGTTTTATTACTCCCTCCAGTCAACGAGGTCAAACAAACCTACCTTCTTCCCCCCACGTGCTACCTGCTACTGCAACTCATCTCACCTCCAACTCACCCTCACCATTCCATGTCCCCTTGGTCTCCACTAAGTTCCAAGGAGCATCAATTGTTCCTTATAACCCTCCAAGATAACTCAAACAGTGAACATGACTTTTTGGCGCCAAAACCTTTTAAAGGTCAAGATCACTCCAAACTCATCCAAGGGTCCAAATTCATGTTGGGAATGAGAGAGAAACACTTCTCAGTCCATATAAGTGAAGAAAAATGAAGAAGAAGGAAGTAGTTAGCTGGAGTAGTCTTAGCTTAGTTTTAAATGTCGACTTAGATAATTTTTCCAATTTCAGTGTAATATTTAGCATACAAATGTTGTATTAGGTGTTATCAGTGTATCCTAAACTTGTTTCAGTCTTTAATTTCAGTTCCAAGTGCAAATTCAGTTTATGATCAATTTCTATGAAAATCTCATTTTAGCATAATGGTTGTTAAAAGTGGTTAATCATTGTTCTAAAAGCTTTCATAAGCTCATTACAAAGTTTCCTTAAGCTTATATAAGAATTTAATTCAGTTTAACTAAAAAACTCAAAAATACAAGAAAATTAGTGGAAAATCAAAAATCAGTGATGAAGGTGAAAGAAACATAGAGCAAGGTGTATTTTGGAATGCCTTGGGTTTAGTAGCTTCTGGGGAAGCTTAGGATAGTGTTTTGGATCTGTGGTTCACAGTACTCACCTTGAAATCCTTTGTAAGCCCATTTTCTCATTTTTAGCAAAATAATGTAGAAGTCCTTAATTTGTGCTTATATCTGTTGATTTGTGATTCCTAGGTGTATGTTGTTTGAAATATTTCTTTACATTACCTGCTTGTTCATTGATATCATAGTTGTTTAGTTTTTCATTTACCACTGCCTAAGTAGCATAAGATTGATTTTTAGGTATATGTTGTTAATGTTAGTGTTCTTGTGGTTTAATCTGCTTACCATATCACTATATGTGTTTAGATTTTCGTTTTAAGGCTTATATCAACCTTTCTCTTTGAAAATCCTCAAAACTGTCTTTTGAAGGGGTGTTTGGTTCAGTTGTTTTCACCACTGAATCTTGTGTTCCAGTGGTAGTTTTTGGTGTAAATGCAGTACATTAGGTCCCAATAGATCATAACAGTCTTAAAACTCAAGTGTTCTTTGCAAAAAAGTCAAAAATCCTTTTAATCTCTTGTTTTCAGCTCACTGGTGAGTTTTTAGAAACCTTAATCACTCATTTCAGTTTAAAAGTTGTTAGGTTAGCTTAATATAGTCTCATTACACCTTATTACATCATATTCAGTCATTAGAATTAGATCAAATCTCAATTTAGTCAACCTTTAGTGAAGATAGAAAAGTCAATTTTTTTTATAACTGTCAAAATGGAGCAAAAGTCCAGACCAGTTCTAGCCTTCACTAATCATTGGATTTAGATGAGAATTGTTGTTATAGGGTATTTGGTTGCTTGTGTATCTAGAGCAAAAAGAAAATTTCAATTTGAGAGTCAATTGCTTATCTTAATTTGAGCACAAAGTTGCCTGCTTGGACTTTAAGCTCCCCTGCACCAACAGATTGTGTTTTTTTTCAGTCACATTCACAAGCCCATTTCTTGTTCCTTATTTGAGCTTGTTGTTTGAATTTTAGTTTTTTGTAAACCTCACTGTACATTCTACATATTCTAGTGCTTATTTTCATTTTTATGCTTGTTTATCTGCTTATTTTTGGTCCTCAATATTGACTCAACAAACTAACTACACTGATAAGTCAGTGTAGTTGAGCTTATTTCATGAGCTCTTGTAGAGCTCATTAGTGGTCCTTAGCTTGTGATCTTTAGCTTTTTTTGGAAAGCCCAATAAGCCAGCTTCCATTATCTGAGCTTATCTTGGAATTTGAAATCCATTTAGACACCTTATCAAGGCCTGCAAACAAGCCATAAGGCCTGTTTGGTTGGCAGTGGGTTTAGATTTGCTTATTGTGCTTATAAGCTTATTTTGTGAGCTTTTCCAGTTGTTTTAGCTTATTTGTGTTATCCTTAGCACCTTTTAGCTTAATCTCAAGCTTAAGTTCAGTTTGTAGCTTAATTATAGCTTTTTCAATTTCAAAAATCCTTTTGAGCGTATAAGGCTTATCTATGAAGAAAATAGCTCCAACACAGCTTATTTGTGAGTTTTAAAATTTTTGTCTTTGTAAAAGTTACTTATTTTTGTTGTTAAAGTAGTTTTGTAAAAGAAAAATCTGAAAAGAAAAATAAAAAGAAAAACTGTCAATTGTGGGACTTGAACCCTGGACCTCTTGGTTATTAGTGACAAAATCACCATGAATCCAGGCACCATCTCCCCTATGTGTGATTTAGTGTTTTAGATTCCCACATTTTTATTTATGCTTATCCTTGTTCTTGTTAGCTTATTAAGCTTATTATCTTATTCTTGGCTTATTAAATAAGCTCACCACCATATTTATATTTTTCCCAGCTTTATTATACTAATAAGTATTTTTATAAAAAGTTTTAGAATTATTACTGTTCATATACTATTTATTATAATTTAAATTAGTTTAATTAGTATTTAAATAGTTTTTAATTAATAATAATTAATATAATAGTCAAATAAATTATTTTCTTTTTCCAATAATTTTCTTTTATCATTTGGATTCTGAAAATATAATTTTCACATCCGTGGGATTTATATTGGACAGAAGTCACTTTTTATTTCGTTCGTTTACGTAATTTTAATTTAAACGTACACGTTTTAGGTTTTTAAACGTTTTAAGTAATTTGATTTCCAGTAATTGTTCTAATAGCTTGTTTAAGCTATTTTCTTTCACATTTCCTTAGTTTAATCATTTAAACCCTTTTTCGTTCAATATCACCCGATCACAAGTCGTTTTTGATACCATTCACACCTCGTCGGGACATAACGACCCGGGAAAACACTATACTCCTTGGTTTAGTATTGCCTCAATAGTTTGGCTTTAGTTGACCAAATCCTTGGTCAGTTTTAGTTGACTGTTCAGAGCCAATCACTAAACATCTTCAAATTTTTTATTTTAACCCCATCTTCTAACCTACTTCAAGATCACATTTAAATCAAAATCTCAATCATCAAAATTATAACTACTCATGAACATATTTGAAATCAAAATCACTTGTCTCTTATGTTATACAACTCTCTCCCTGCCTAAACCGGGTTTATTTTTTATGGTTTAAACATGTATATGGTACGTCTTGTGTAATTTCCAAATTTTTGTGTTGAATCTATCATATTCGTAGAGAAATTCCATAAAAGAAGAAACCATGTATAATTAAAAAAAAAAAAAATTGTTCGCGGAAATTTGTAGCCGGACGGTATACGCAGCTGTGAAACGCGGGTCTCCTGCTAATACGAATATACATAATGCACTAACATCTTAAAAGTTGTATATGTTGACATTTTCTTACGGAATAACTTTTCTATGATAGTAAAATATAATAGTATTGAAGTATAAAAATCATATATTCATATTACAATACAACTTCAACGACATAGACATAATAAATATTTTATGGTTGAAATGAAATCAAATTAGCCATTTGACTTGTGAATATTTGAACAAGTCATTGCCTCATTGTTTACTTTACAATTTTTATAAGTCGTTGATTTCATATTATCATATAATACTATACACTTTAGATTTGAAAAACCTTTTTTTTATTTTTTTCTTCATAATACTAGTATACACTACAAGAAATAGGAGAACAGGCGACGAACATTTTCCCGTCGACACAATGTCGACGGCATAACGCAAAAAACGACAAAAAAAAAAGATTGACCGAGCCCTGCTGTGTTGAATATTTTGAGTACATACAATCCCGTCGACATGTCGACGGGAATATAATGGTCAAAATTTTCAGCTTTAATAATTGCCAAAAAATGGGCGAGAAATTATCCCGCCTTTATTATCCCGTCGACATGTTGACGGGAGAATATTAAAAACGAATTATCACGTAATTAACGTTTCATTAGCGTTAGTTACGTGTTTTGGTTTAACTTTCCCGTCGACATGTCGACGGGAATAGAAAGTAAAAATAAATATACTAAATTAGTGGCCAATATATATGGCGGGAATTTTCCCGCGTGATCGACGGGATTATCTACCCAAATATTTTACCTATATATATTCTCACAAAATCATTCCCGTCTCATTTTTTACCTATATACATTCTCACAAAATCATTTCCGTCTCATTTCACACATACATTCTTGATTCTCACAATGGACGGTTTAACGCCGGAACAGGAGTGGTCGAAGGCTTTATCACACGAGCTACTGTATAATGAAATTATAAATTATTGGGACGTTGAAATTTTTGATGAATATGGTTCTTATGCGAACTGTGCAGAGTGGCAGAGAGACAAGATTCTTGAATGGTTGAGGAGAAAGCCGTACTATAGAGTGTATTTGGAAGAGCTAGATGCTGCTGAAGCTCAACGTGCTGCTGAAGCTCAAGCTGCTGCTGTTGGAGGTGACGATGAAGCTGAAAGCAGGTTTGACCTCGACACCGAAATTGATAATCTGGAAAACAGGGTAACATATCTGGAAGCTCAGTTTGCACATCTCAAGGAAATGAGAGCAAGGAAGGGAAAAGATGGTGCGAGTTCAAGCAAAGCAGGAAGTAGACGGAAAAAAAATAAACATGTTGTTTGGTTTGATCTGTTTCGTTTGGTTGTCGAGTTGTTTAGTTTGAGTTGTTTCGTTCGGTTGTCGAGTTGTTTAGTTTGAGTTGTTTCGTTTGGTTGTCGAGTTGTTTCGAGTAATGTTGCAAAAATCGTGAATCGGTACTGAGGTGGTCGAGGGCCTTGTAGCGATTTTTAGCCGATTAATCGGCCCTAAACCTTGTAATCGCCGATTAATCGGCCGATTACATTGTAAATCTCTCCAAGTTCCAGGGCCTTGTAGCTTGTAATCGCCGATTAATCGGCCTTGTAGGCCGATTTTTGCAACACTACTTTCGACTGATCTGTTTCGTTTGCTTGTCGAGTTGTTTAGTTTGAGTCTGTATGAAAATGCATGTGGTTGAGAACTCTTGCTTGTTTTAAATAAACAGTTTGCCTTCGTGTTTGATAATTGTGATATTGTTCCTTCAGTTCTATTATTTGTGCGTACGAATTTAAAATATAAAGGACGTTCAACATCAGTTATCACAACATCAGTTAAAATATTGTTCCTTCAGTATTGCATCCGACTGACATGCGTGGTCGTGGTTGTCGGGATACGTTGCCATTTCAAGTTTTGCCTCCAGCATCCTTATTCTTGAGAGTAGCAACTGATTTTGTGCCTCAAGCATGTTTACCCTAAGATCTTTTTCATGACAGTTTGAGCACCTTGTTGGAGCAGATCCAGAACCGCTTGATGTTGAAGCTCCCAGAGAACCGGTCATTTTGGCGAGTCGTTCCTCCTTCCATAAAAAAAATCACATCCATAGTCTGTTGTCCCAGCCTGTTAAAGAGTAAAAACTATTATTTTTAACAACTAACCAAATTATTTATATAATACACGAAAAAAGTATGTAATTGTTCACCTTTGATAATGGACACGCATAATATAGTTTTCCACGGGAGTAAGATTTACGCGATTCTCGCATAATCACGTCTCCTCGTCTACAAGAACAAGAAAAAGCTTCAAATTCCGCCATCTTGATCACCATGATAACAGTGTGTGTTTGTGGTTGTGAGGTTGAGTGGTTGTGAGTGGTAGATAGGGCGTGTTGGCGCGTGTGTGGTAGAATCGTGACCGGGGTGGCCCGATCTACAAGTTGAGGTGATAAAAGGTGGTGGCCAGAAAAAGATTTCGGCGGCCGGAAACTGCTGGTGTCGCCGAAAAACGGAAACTGCTAAAGCTTTTATGACACACACTGCGAGGGCGTGTTGGCGCGTGTGTCATTTTTAATTTGTTTCATCTTATATGCATGTGTATATACAGTTTCTGAACAGCAAGGACAAGCAGTACCCGTCACTCATCCAGCGCTTTTACGACACACACTGCGACTCAGATGGTGCTTGGTTGCAGGATGAGGCTCGGGTTCAGTATGTAAGTATTGTTTTTTTTAATTTATTATTTATTTATTTATTTCCACAAACACGCACTTTAATGATTCATTGAAACATAATCTTGTAATTAACCCGACATATATATTAATTTTCTCAATTTTTTTCAACTAAATAGGAGGAGATGGTTAGGCTGAGAGATTTGGGAGCGAATACGCCTGAAGGGGTGGCGTACACGGAGGAGCAGATACTTGCTATGGTTCTGAAGGGCAAGCAGCGGGGCCACATAGCCGGACGGGGTAGGGTAGTACCTTGCTTGAGGAGGCCACCGTTACCATGCACCCCGCCTCCACCTCCAAGTATGTAAAGTGTGATAATATTAATTATAGATTACTCATGACTCAATTTATGTATTGCAATGGCTGTTTTTAAATTTTGATTATTTTGTTTTTAGGTATGGCCGAGATGTCTACTGAGCTTGCTGCAGCTCAAAAGAAGATTGCTGAGGCTGAGAAGAAGAGCCGGGAAGATGCTGAAGAACGCAAGACCATGAAGAAGACGCTCGATTTGTTAATGGGTTTTGCCTCGACCAACCCGCAATGGTCCTAGTATATTAGTCAGGTGGATTCTCAGCATGTTGATGGCTCGGGCAGTGGAGCTAGTGTCATAACTCGCAATTTCAGGTCATTTTTCAAACCTCGACAATTTACTATTCACCAGTTACTATTCATCATTTACTATTCACCGATCACTATTCATCATTTTACTATTCATCATTTCGGAGTCAGTTTGAGATTTTGAGAAACATTCAGAAATTTTACTATTCACATGACACTATTCATTCCCGGAAGGAAAACACTATTCATGAACATCATTCATTTCAATGTAAACCTAGTTTACGGGTATTCAATTCGCGTAACCGGTTTGGTTTAGCTGCGAATTCATGCATCATTAGTAGGGACACTTTATTCGGACTAGAAATAGTCTACATATCATCACAATAGCATTTGCATACTATTCCACTCGTAGGTTTATCAAATTAACATTTTTCGTATATTTGACATTTTACGTATATTTAAAACTTAAATAAACGCTAACACGCGATCAATAATGTGACTAACACGTCCGACGCTCCCGACTATGATCCTAACATATTTTCATACTCATTATAATGATATAAAAATTATATTATTAATTTACCCGGTGTTTTCAAATCAACTGCTACATTTTCCGTTAGGAGCTTATAACTTCGTCGGTTCGCGATATTTCAACCCGAAAATTTATTCTAACACCCAATTCTTGCAAGGAATATGATTTTACAATTTTTACAACTTTGTCATATTTTATTTCATCTCGTCACAATTTATTTCTAGTTAACTCGGTACCCGGTAACACCCAATACACAACCTAAACTAACTAATACTTACACGTGGGAGACAAGGGCTTTAGTTAGCCCCAACCCCTCCCAACTTTCCCCCATTTCATGCCTACTTGCCCCCCCCCCCAGTCTAAATTCATAATTATCTTGACTACAAAAAAATCTACACAAAGTCTTATATTTTTATTAGTTTACTTGCACATTTTTAACACTCCAAAATAAACTAGCAAAACTTTTTCTCTCTTCCTTTCTTCTTCATGTAATCGGCCAAGACACAAGATCAAGCAAGAATCATAATTTTTTCAAGAACAAGTGTTAAACAAGCTCCATTAGTACTCCTTTCTAGGGTTTTGAAATAAAAACCCAAGGTGTAATTAGGTTTTCATCTTCAAAACTCACTAATCCTTCAAAGTAAGTACGTCAAACTCTTTTCCATAATTTTACCAAGTTCTTACAAAGTTCATATGATTTTTATACAAGTCTTACATGCATATGCAAGTTTATACCACTCCATTTATACTTTTATGTCATTTGAGCCCTAGATATGTATTATATGTAAACCCTTGATAGATTAGCTTGGTTGATGATGTTTAGGAACCCATGACACCCTAAGAAGGTGTAGGGTAGATTAAGGGATGTTTGGATGTTGATTGGATGGATTTGGACAAGTTACAAACTAGGTAAAACAATTTTTGAAACCATATAAAACCTACTGTCCTTATTTGCAAAACGTGGAAAAATCAGGGACTAGGGAGTAATTTTGGACCAAATATTTAGAAAATACATTCAAAAAGGAAACTATGGCCGCCGGAATGAACAAAAACGAGCTTATAACGAAGGAGATATGATTTTTCAAAGTTTCACGACGGAAAACTATTTTCTGAAAATAACCTTGCTGTTGGACGACATTCGACAGACAAAATGAAGCGTTTAACGTAACCTAGAGGAGCCAAACCACTGAAAATGTGTTAGTACATGTTAATACGAAACCGTGGATATAAAGAACGTCGAAAATGAGCTTATAACGACTAAGATACTCGCGTTTATAACCCGATAACTCTATTATATTTTGACAGCCTCTATTAGAAATATATTTTACGTACTAAAAACTATACTTTTCAAGTAACAACAACGGAGACCCGTATTTCTTACCCGTCGAGACACGTATGATCAAAAGTTTAATAATGCGACTATTAGATATCATTTCAAGGTTTTCAAAATGCCAACTCCAAAATCTAACACTTTAGGCACAATATTTCACGACTAGTTATGCGAGGCTAGTTGGACCTATTTTTACCAAGTTATGGAAAACATTAAATTTCAACAATAATTAATATTTTCAAAGTACGAGTGGTATAGATATCATGTGCATGTGCATTCACTACATCACTTCATAATCTAAAGTAGATCATATTCATTCATATTAGGTTGCGGCTAGTGTTCGCGCCTTGTTGTCCCATTCATTACATATTCATCGCACTACTGTAACAGGTGAGTTTTCATAGCCCCGTTTATATTTTATTATTTGTTTTCAAATCCCACGGGGGAGAATACATTGCACCATTTTCCGTACGGGCCTAAGTATCAAATTCAAGTACAATGCTTAAGTTACCACATTGCCTTGTTAAAGTTCCCCTATTATCATGAACCGTTAATTATGCTTAAGCGAGAGTGAGTGGATAGATTTATTGAGGGTGACGCCTCCATCCGCGTTGGTTATACCAACAGTCAAACGGATGCATTTCATTTTTATCATATTAGAGTGTCTGGCAAAATACTCTGGAGGGGCATTTCATTCAGTCTAGCTTCGGGGTCATGAGCTTAAGGGCTATTGTACTATTTTTCATGTGACTTTGTCATACACTTTATACTTGAGGTTACTGATGAGTGTCTAAATACTCATCATTTTTGTTCCATCTGCACTGCAAAAACAGTCAAAAACACTTTAAAATGCATCAAAATACAGAAAATATCATTGTATTGTGTTTTTATATGTTTCAGATGCAAAATGTTTAAAAACAGATAAAAATCAACAAAGTTTGCATAAATGGCAAGTCTAGTCCCTAAAGTTTGGAAAAATGACAGTTTTGGTCCTTGGTATTTCAAATTTTGTAAAATTACATTTATGGTCCTTGGATAAATAAAAGTTGTCAAGTTTGGCCCTTATGATATATTTCGGAAAGTTGCAATTCAGGTCCCCCAACTTTTGGTGTTTTACATTTTTGGTCCTTATTGTTTACTACTTATCAAATGGACCCTTGGTTACTTATAAACCCAAAAACATACCCAACACTAATAAAAACCCACCCCATCCCATTTACACAACCCAATCCCATTTCACCCCTTGGCCCATTTCACTCCCTGGCCCAAACTCCACAAATAAACACCCCATTTATTAATAAACCTTCCCCCCCCTAGTCAAACCACCGGTCAAAACCACCCCTAACCTCATTTTCCCTCCCCCTAATTACCAGGGTACTTTGTCCCCTCAACCTCACCTCCATAGCTTCCTTCCCACGCCTTCTTGTTCCCCCAGTACACCCACCATTAATAATCCCACCTACAACCCACCAAACCAACCCAATTGGCTTATAAGCTTTTCCCGCCAAAATGGATAGAACGGCCAAGATCAATTGTGGACATCCAAGGGCTGAGAACTAAAGTGGGAAAGTCATTGAGGACCCCAAGGATCTATATAAGTCAAGAAAAAGTGAAGAAGAA
>LBNU01023673.1:42664-99677 GCA_014162995.1 Artemisia annua
TTGGAAAAATGACAGTTTTGGTCCTTGGGATTTCAAATTTTGTAAAATTACATTTATGGTCCTTGGATAAATAAAAGTTGTCAAGTTTGGCCCTTATGATATATTTTGGAAAGTTGCAATTCAGGTCCCCCAACTTTTGGTGTTTTACATTTTTGGTCCTTATTGTTTACTACTTATCAAATGGACCCTTGGTTACTTATAAACCCAAAAACAAACCCAACACTAATAAAAACCCACCCCATCCCATTTACACAACCCAATCCCATTTCACCCCTTGGCCCATTTCACTCCCTGGCCCAAACTCCACAAATAAACACCCCCGTTATTAATAAACCTTCCCCCCAGTCAAACCACCAGTCAAAACCACCCCTAACCTCATTTTCCCTCCCCCTAATTACCAGGGTACTTTGTCCCCTCAACCTCACCTCCATAGCTTCCTTCCCACTCCTTCTTGTTCCCCCAGTACACCCACCATTAATAATCCCACCTACAACCCACCAAACCAACCCAATTGGCTTATAAGCTTTTCCCGCCAAAATGGATAGAATGGCCAAGATCAATTGTGGACATCCAAGGGCTGAGAACTAAAGTGGGAAAGTCATTGAGGACCCCAAGGATCTATATAAGTCAAGAAAAAGTGAAGAAGAAGGAGGGAGAGTAGTATAGTTGTAGCTTAGTTTAGTTAATGTCGTTCTTAGTATAATTTAGTTTCCAGTTGTAATTTTCAGTTAAAAATTATTGTAATCAGTTTGTTTAGTGTAAATTGAACCTTATTTACCCTTTAATTCAAGTTCTCTTTTGTTAAATCATATTTGGCATTTTCTAGTGAAACTGACAATTTCATTTAAGATTGCTAAATGTTGTTGTTTCATGTTCCCTTAAGCTCATTTTAGTTACTGATAATCTTTTATAAGCTTTAAAAACAGTTTCAGTTAAAAACCAAAAAACACCAAAAATACCTATTAAATAGCTCATAAATTAAAAATCAGAGAAAAAGGAAGATGAAGCATTGGAGCATGGTGGATATTGGACTTGCATGGTTTTAGAAGCCTCAAGGGAGGTGTAGGGATTGTTCTTGGTTCTTGGTTCAGTTGTTCTAGGCTGGAAGCAGTTGTAAGCAATTTCCTAAATTTTTAGTGCTTACTGTTCATTAGCTTATTGTTGTCTATCTTTGTGCTATTTGTGCTTATTCAGTAGTCCTAAGTGTCAATATTGCTTAACGTAACCAGATTGTTTAGTGGAATCATGTGTCACTCATTAGTTCAATCTCACAGTTAATTTGCATAGGTTTGATTGGTGAAGTGATTGTTGTTGCTTTTGATAGTTTTGTGCCTATATGACCTTGTCTAATCATGTTTTAACATTGTGGATCACTATCATGAACTGAATCAACAAGACATTTTGAAAATCACAAATCTACCTCCATAAAGGACCGTTTGGATTAACTGTAATTGGTGAGTTCCAGAGTGTTGTTGTTGATATTTGTGGTTGAAACATATTTCATTAGGTTGTTTAAGGTCAGTTAAGTGTTAAAAGACATGTCTCATTTGAGAACAAGTCAAAATTTACCTTTGCTATCATTTACTAGTTAACTACTGGATTTTAGGATTTGTAATCTCATCATATAACTACTTAAGTTAGTCATTTAGCCTAATTTAGTCTTGAAACACCTAAATACTTCATAATTAGTCACTGAGGACCATTCAAATCTCAATAAAGTCAAACTGTTTGTGTTCTTAAAAAATTTCAAATTTCACAGTATGCAATTTTTGAATTAAATGGTTGATTTTCTTGTGATCACATGCCGACGAAATTAGTAATATTATCCGCGAATAGGTTTTAATACCTATGCTTTTGGATTATCAATCTTTGGCTGCTTGTCTTTGTTATAGTATTTTTTATAATTTTTAATTAGCTTAGTAAACTGCTTAATCATTGCTTTTCTTTAAGCTGTTTTCCAAAATTGTGCTCTGTACCCAGTTTTTCACCAAACTTTATAAGCTTCTCACAAGCTTATTAGTGGACCCCAGCTTGTGAGATTTGGCTTTTTGGGAAGCCCTCATAGCTAGCTTGATTGTTCAGAGCTTATTTTGAGCTTCTGAGCTCTTGCCCCTAGCTAAAAGTTGCCTTCAATAAGCTTGCAGGCCCGTATAGATTAACAGTTGGTTGGATTTGCTCATTTCAACTTATTAGCTTATTCAATGTTGTTTTCTCTTTTCTTTGGCTAGTATTACATCTATCTCACTTGTTTGTAGATAATTTTTCCTTTGATTCACTGTTGTGAGCTTATTCTCAGCTTAGTAAGCTTCATAAGCTCACTTTTGCTTATTTTGGCCTACTGTGGTGGATTTAAGCTTCCAAGGAGCTTATCTCTGTGTTTCAAAAAGTTTTCATTCACAAAACTTAGTTAATTTTAGTGTTAAATTAGATTTGTAAAGTTAAAATCCAAAAAGAAAATTGTTTGCAAAAAGTGCCTTTAGCCAGGCTTGAACCCTGGACCTCTTGGGTTGACTGGTCAAAACCAAACCAACGGGGTGCACCATCTGGGCTAGTGTTTACTTAGTGTTTATTATTTTCTCTTTTATTTTTATAGTACTCAGTTTCCTAATAAGCTTATTTAAGCTTGTCTGCTTATTTTCTGCTTATTTAATAAGCTCAGTACCCTTTTTATATTTTCCCTAGCTTTATTATACTACTTAGTATTTTTATAAAAAGTTTTAGATTTATTACTATTCATCTACTATTTATTATAATTTAAAATAGGTTAATGGGTATATAAGTAGTAATTAATTAATAATAATTATTTAAATAATCTAATAAATATTTTTCTTTTTCCAATAATTTTCTTTTATCATTAGGTTTGTAAAAAAGTAATTTTCATATCCGTAGGCTTTTTATTTCTTTAAACTCGCGTTTTATTTTGTTCGTTAACGTAGTTTTAAATTAAACGTATGCGTTTTTAGGATTTAAACGTTTTTAAGCATTTTGTTTTCACGTTCTTGTCATTATAGCTTGTTTAAGCTATTTCCTTTCATTTTCCTTAGTTCAATCACTCACACCCCTATTCCTGTTCAAAATCACCCGATCACAAATCCGTTTTGTATACCATTCACACCTCGTCGGGACATAACGACCCGGGAATATTCTGTACTCCTTGGATCATTGCATTGAGCCCTAAATGGCTTGACTTTTGTTGACCAAATCCTTGGTTGACTTTAGTTGACTGTTTCGGGACCAATCAGTTACCGTATAACATTTCATTTTTATAAACCTATGGATCTCACCAACATTATTGTTGACCGTTTTAGCAATGTATTTTCAGGTAATTAAAGTAGCTCATGTTGGCATGCATTTTGGACCTACATGGAGTCGCGGAGTCGACGCGTCTCACCTTTTATTTCATGCACTTATGTAACGTTTGATCTTGTATGAACTTGTTTTTCATAAACTTGCAACATCTTTTGGGACCTTATTTTGTAAACTCTAAATGTTTTTAATGATCAAACGATGTATTTTTCTAAACGAAACTTTAGGTCGTTCAATATAACCTTGTATAAGATGCCATGAACGTTACACCCAGGTATTCCATTCCGCTGCTATTCAGGTAAATTCAGGGTGTAACAGTTGGCAGGAGCGGGAGCGATGATATCGAAGATTTGGATCGTAATGGTGATCATGATGAGTGAGTTGGGGATGTAGAGGTACAAACTTGGGTTATTTTGTGTTGTACTTATTGTTGAAACAATATTTTCGCGATCCTTATCTTAGTATTTGTAGTTTAACATTTTGGCGACTTGAACATCGCGGGTATTGAAACATTTGTGGATATGGCAGCTAGGTTTAGATATTACCACACCCCGTTTTGTAGACTTTATATGTTTTAATGCATTTTGAGGGTGTTTAGCGATAATTTGCAAGTGTTTTAGCCGATGTCGAGTTGTATGTGTTAGGACATGTTGATATTGAGTTGTTATAGCTTATAGTTACAGGTTTTGGTAGATTTTTCGGGAAAAAATCTGGAATATTGCTGGTTTTGCAGCATGCTGTTAGCAGGTTATAACCTTGCTACCGTCGACATGTCGACGGCACAATCAAATAAAAAAATTGATAGTTTAATGGTGCAGTCGACATGTCGACGGCATAATTAATAAAAATTATTGATAGTTTAATAATCCCGTTGACATGTCGACGGCATAATTAAACAAAACGTTGACCGGTACTTTGACCCGTCAAATTGTTTCCCGTCAACATGTCGACGGGAATGCATAAAACCTAATTACCGTTTAATAATTAAACTGTTAATTACATAATCACTCCCGTCGACATGTCGACGGGAATAATTTGACGGACAACAAAATCTTTTGACTGAAAAATGAAGTGGGACCCACAATGTCGACGGCGATTGTCGACGGTGATGCTGTTCCCGACGGGGCATCGGCGTCGCCATACGACCGTCGACATGTCGACGGCATCGTATACTCCCGTCGACATGACGACGGCAAAGCCGTAAATAAGTCGACGGAGAAGCCGTCGAATGTACTAGTGGTATTTATCCCACGAAATTGATCCTATAAGTTGGAATCTGATATAGACTATATTTCAAATTCCACTTAACCAATATTTTTGGACTTATGTGGTAAGCTGTTGTTAAAACCATACATTAAAACGTGGGATTAATGATTTATGTCGTCACATCGATTTATTTATGAATTCAATATACATAATGGAGTAATGATATTATTTGAACTAAAAATATACACTGTAACACGCAGGTTTGATGCTGATTTCATATAACATGCTTATTTATAAATACATAATCAGGTAGGAAAAAATGGGATCAAACGAAACTGTCTCATATTTATTACTAAGTCTACACTGACATATACCAAACACTGACATAACCGAAAGGTGCAGGTAATTGTACTGCAGACCCTTAGATTAGTTGCGTGTTGACAGGTGAATTTTATATAACTTACGTCTACATTTTAGTAATTGTTTAAACAGTATATATATAGAGTTCATGGGGAGATATGTGATCAATGAGAAATTACAAAAAGTCCGTGTGTCTCATTGAGTTGATAGTACTATCAACATATACAAATATCAATGGTAAATGAGTGGCAACACCTCAAAATACCTTTTAGAGAGATAAAAGTAGCAACTGAAAACTTCAAAACGCTTATCGGACAAGGTGGATACGGTTGGGTGTACAAAGGAAAACTCCTTGTGCCCGGAAAAGAGACCACGGTTGCTGTAAAGAGGTTGGATGAGAAGTTCGGACAAGGTTTAAAGGAGTTTTGGACAGAGATTCAGTTGTTGTCTGGTCAACAACATCCAAACGTCATATCTCTTGTCGGTTATTGTGACGAGGGAAGAGAACAGTGTATTGTTTACGAATATGCAGAGCGTGGAAGTTTGGATCAGTATATAAGGCATACTAGAAAAAACACTTCTACTACTCTTACGTGGCTACAAAGACTCAAGATTTGTGCTGATGCGGCTCGTGGTTTGGACCATCTCCATAATCATGTTGGTGCTCCTCGGATGATTATCCATAGGGATATATAAAAAGCTCAAATATTTTGATCGATAAGAATTGGGTTAGTAAAATATCTGATCTCGGATTGTCCAAGTTAAGTGTATCAGGTTTTGGTATGAGTCTCCTTTATACAAAGGGCTGTGGGACACCAGGTTATGGTGAACCAGAATACCACTCTACAGGAGTCGTGACCAAAAAATCTGATGTCTATTCTTTCGGCGTTGTTCTATTCGAAGTTTTATGTGGGAGGTTGTGCCTCAGTGATAGTGATGATGGATTCTCGCTATCAAACAAATCAGCCAAATACCACTACGAAAAGAACAGCTTGGACAAGATTATTGATCAAAGTTTAAGGAAACATATTGGTTCGTACTCCATGACCAAATTTTCAAAGATCGCATACAGATGCTTGCATGATGATAGGGAGCAACGACCTGACATGGATGTTGTCTTGAAAGAACTTGAGAAGGCGCTGGAAGAAGAGGTGAGTTCTACACCTGATTTATTAATGGATCTCACACGATTATTATAATTTAGCACATATCATAATATCATATGTGAAATTTAAATTATATTTTCTACAGGAGGATGCAACAGTCACAGGTTTTAAAATCTTGACTGGGATTCTTGGAGTTGGTGCATGGTTCTTTCTGTTAAGTATGGCTCATATTTAGATTCAATGAATGCAAGCAAATGGTTTGAGCAACTTGAGAGCATCTAGCAAGTTGGAAGCAACTTGGAACCAACATAGAAGAAACTTGGAGCAACATTGAAGGCTATAAACAGAGAGCTTTCCTTTGAGTTTTAGCACACCAAAATAACACATAAGTAGTTCTTGTAGTGTACTTCTCTTCCTTTCTTTTGTAGTATGTTTTTAAGTGTATGAAATATATAAATTTGTGGTTACATTTGGTGAGTTTTTTTTTTTTTTTTTTTTTTTNTTCTTCTTTTTCGTTTATGTCGGTGACCGCATGCTCCAATTGTCTTTTGGGTTGGTCATGTTTTGTACTTTCGTTGGTTTGAATAATGTGCACGTACATGGCTTTGCTTAAATTTTGTTGGATTTGTGTTTGCTTATCAAACTTTATAAATTACTAGTAGGGTACACATGCGTTGCAGCGGCGGATAACCTAAAATAAATGTTAACGACATCAAAAGGCAAAAGTGATAGCTAGGAGTTGTCAACCGTTCGGGCGCGATCACGTTGGCCCATGCTTGTTCGGGCTCGAGCCGCCCGTGCCTGTTCAGGCTTGAGCTCATTTGGCCCGTTGCCCGTTCGGGCTTGTATATTTGTATAATATGCTCTATTATTTGTATTAGTGACATTTAATGCATGACTTGTGTTTAAGTTGGTTGTACAATATGCTTAATAATTTGTATTTCTTATGTAAGGGGTGTTTTAATAACTGCATTAATTATATTTATTAACCAGTTAATTAATGTTAGTAACTGTGTTTTAATTAGCTGTACTTTTAGCTTAAAAATTTGTAATTTTGAATTTTAAGTATTTCTATTTAAAGATTGTATTTAATGTTAGAAAATGTGTTTTAATTAGTTGTATTTTAAGCTTATGAACTTGTAATTGCATTTAATGTTGGAAAATGTGTTTTAATTAGTTGTACTTTTAGCTTAAGAACTTGTAATGCTTAATTTTAAGTATTTTTTTTTTAGAATACCTGAATGCTTTTTAAGATAGTATGATTTCAAAAAGAAAAAAAATTCAAACTTTATAAATATTTTATATTTAAAATCAGCTTTGTAAAAAATTACGCTATGATTTTTTTTTTTTTTTTTCTCAATTGAAACAATTAGAGTTTGTAATCTTTGGGCTTAGTACAATTTAGTATTTACTTTAAAATTCTATAGCATTTAAAACATTGGACTTTGTCCAAACTAAAGGATTGACAACAAACATTGACATAAAACAACTTATATATTCAAATTGCATAATTTAATTCAATCTTCTGATACATTTTTGAATTCTCGTTTGATAGGCGAAGAATATGAGCATTCACATTTGTCAGCTGGACATTCGCAAGTTCTTAAACATACTGGGCAACAACAAATCTCTTCCATCATAATTTTAGATATATGCATCTATTTAGTCGGAATATTCAATATAATTGCAAAGTTCACATACACTAGCCTTTTCGGTTATTCAATGGAGAATATATGAACATCCATTTTTTTAATTAATTTATTTATTTATTTATTTATTTATTTGTATTTATTTTTATTTTCGCTTTTGACTTCAAATCATCAACATCAACAACATTAGAACTATCTCTTTAGTCAGTATCATCAACTTTTGAAACGGAATCTTCAACACTTTATTATCAAAATCAAAGCTATTTGATGAATCAACTTTATCATCTTTGAAAAACACATTGATATCAGTTACCTTATCTTTATCAAGCTGTTTAGTAATTCTCAATATAAATTCGAGCTGTAAAAAAAAGGTATATGCATAAAGATATGTAGAAAAAGAAATCAATATTAAGTCGTTAATTTCATGTAATACCCTTTAAATTTGAAAAACCTTTTTTTTATTTTTATTTTTCTTCATAATACTAGAATTTATCCCACGAAATTGATCCTATAAGTTGGAATCTGATATAGACTATATTTCAAATTCCACTTAACCAATATTTTTGGACTTATGTGATAAGCTGTTGTTAAAACCATACATTAAGATGTGGGATTAATGATTTATGTCGTCACATCGATTTATTTATGAATTCAATATACATAATGGAGTAATGATATTATTTGAACTAAAAATATACACTTATACTGTAACACGCAGGTTTTGATGCTGATTTCATATAACATGCTTATTTATAAATGCATGATCAGGTAGGAAAAAATGGGATCAAACGAAACTGTCTCATATTTATTATTAAGTCTACACTGACATATACCAAACACTGACATAACCGAAAGGTGCAGGTAATTGTACTGCAGAACCTTAGATTAGTTGCGTGTTGACTAGGGCTGCAATCAAGTAAAGCTTTTATCAAGCAACTCGAGCTTGACTCGATCGAGTCAATCTTTTATCAAGCTCAAGCCCAAAAAATAGCTCAAAACATATAACAAGCCGAGCTCAAGCTTTTGATAGCTCGGCTCGAGCTTCTATCAAGCTTTTTAAAGCTTTAATATAAATATATTTCCATTATAAATTATATAACAAAATAGGGATAATTTGAGTATTAACATAATTATAACGACTTACTTTGTAAAAAATTGAACATGTGTTCTAGAAGGTCATTTAAACCAAATCAATCCAAACGTTTTGTATCCTACCTTATGTATTCTTCACACTTCTTGGGCTGTTGACTGTTATAGGTTATTTTGTGTAAAACACTAGTGAGTTTGGCTATTATGGTTTAAGTTTGTTTTACTTTATACATATATTTATTGATGAGTTTGGCTATTAGATACAATGTTTTTATATACGTTCAAACTTTTCAAGCCAAGCTCAAGCTTTAATCGAATTTTTCAAGCCAAGCTCAAGCCTGGATGATTAAAGCTCGTCAAGCTATCAAGCCAAGCTCAAGCCTAACTTATAAATTTCAAGTGAAGCTCAAGCCCTGTTAAGCTCGAGCTCGGCTCGACTCGATTACACCCCTAGTTGACAGGTGAATTTTATATAACTTACGTCTACATTTTAGTAATTGTTTAAACAGTATATATAGAGTTCATGGGGAGATATGTGATCAATGAGAAATTACAAAAAGTCGGTGTGTCTCATTGAGTTGATAGTACTATCAACATATACAAATATCAATGGTAAATGAGTGGCAACACCTCAAAATACCTTTTAGAGAGATAAAGTAGCAACTGACAACTTCAAAACACTTATCGGACAAGGTGGATACAGTTGGGTGTACAAAGGAAAACTCCTTGTGTTCGGAAAAGAGACCGCGGTTGCTGTAAAGAGGTTGGATGAGAAGTTCGGACAAGGTTTAAAGGAGTTTTTGACAGATATTCAGTTGTTGTCTGGTCAACAACATCCAAACGTCATATCTCTTGTCGGTTATTGTGACGAGGGAAGAGAAAAGTGTATTGTTTACGAATATGCAGAGCATGGAAGTTTGGATCAGTATGAAACATGTATTTAGAAATCAACAGAAATGAAAATACAAGTTCAATAGCCACAAATCACTCAAGAATCAACAATAAAGAAATATGACTCGAAAATGATTTGTTATTATTAACTGTGGAATTGTGATGTGCTCACGGTGTATACAAGTTTTAAATTTATAAACACACTTATCCGATTAACTATTTAACACATACGAGCAAGTATACTCGTCCGTTTTAGTAAAGGTGGGTAAGTCGAGATCGTCCCAAGGGATTTAGCGATTAATGTATTATTAAACTTGTTTGTATAAAAAGGGTTGTCAATCCTAATTTAGTGAAAATTCAAAATCTTTAAGTAACCAAATTATCTAAAACATATACTTGTGTGAAATGCTACAATCAATCATTTGGAGTATTCCTATTAAGCTTGGTGTAAACTTGTTATGATGCACAACTTTTATATGAATGACCAACAATCAATGGTTTTTATCATGTAAAATCATTACTAGAATTCAATCATCTAGTTACTTCCTTTCGGCCTAAGACAACTAGAATAACAATTCCATTAACACAATGTTGTTTAAAAAGCAATTATTTCCTTATGAATTCTTACGAATCCTTTCGGCCTAATTTCGTGATGAAATCTTCTCAAATCCATTTTAAAGAGTAAACATGATGCTTGTCACACATCATATCACATATTAATTCGTGCACTAACTTTTTGGAATAAAAACATTAAGAAAACCCTTTCGGCCAATATTTTCCAAAGATGTTTTTACCAACAAATTAAACAAGATTAGATATTATCCCAACAAACTCATAAATTAAGAAGAATTTTCATGCATCACCTTTTTATAGAAAAGAATACTCCATGACTAATTACATCATTCACACAAGTATATACCAAATTACTCCATATCAATCATATTAAAACACAAGTAGTAAACAAAACTTTCATTAAACTCAAAGTAACAATAATTCATTGTAAATAAACAAGATGTACCTAGCTTGAGAATTACAAGAACTAGAATTGTGGAACTATAGCAACCACGCTCCTTCAATCGACTACTAAGACAAATAAACAACTTCACACTCGAACCAAACTCTTGAGATTTTAACTCAAAGTTTCCTGGATGTTTCTAATGTTATAGTAACCTTTCGGGCAATTATAAGAAGTTAGTAAGAACTTTGGTGTAAGCCTTACTTAGATTTAGATTGGTACACTTTGTATCTAGCCTTGGATACTAATTTATAGCCTCCAAGACACTTATTCTCCAAGGTAAAACGTCCTCCAGTAGTCATGGACTAGAAATGATCAGCCACCAATGATAATGAGGAGTAAATTCGACATTAAATGTAATTTTGTAACTGCAGCTTCACTCCATCCGATCGGACATGAATCCATCCGATCAGATGGACCTTTTGTCACAATCCATCCGTTTCGGATACGGTTTACATCCGAACAGATGGATGTGACCTGTATCCTCCATTTTGTCTTTTCTTGGCAATTTGTTGTCGCATGTTTTCTCCTTCATTTTGGTACTGATTTCTTCCATAGAACTTGATATTTTCTTGATATATGATCGTAGAAATCTTGAATCTGTCAAATCCTTGAGTCCTTGTGTGATTCTTCACTCGTTTCCTTCTCGAAAATCTCCAATTGTGCATATTCACTTCAATTCTTCATCTTTTCATCACTTTTTCCTGTTCTTGGCTACATTTGCTTGTATAAACATTTTTCCATGATTAAGTAACAAATACATACAAATATGACCAAATATGATGCACAAAACTAACAATAACGCAACTAAAAACATGTATAATTTAAGCATTATCAAATCCCCCACACTTGAGTTGCTCGCCCTCGAGCAAGTCTAGAAGAAAAAATAATTTCAATGGTATTGTTTATCGTGATTCCAAAAATCTAACAATCATCCCAAAGGCTAATTGTTAATTTTTAACTTTTAATGCGAAAATTATATAGAGCATAACAAATATATAAAGCATGATAACATAACTAAGCTCCTCACGAAGAATAATTTGAATTCACTCATCACTCCAAGGTAATTTGATTGGTAAACCACTCATAGCTCAGTCATAGGCTTGTACAAGTATCAAAACAACAAAATAAAACATCAAAGAGGTCTTTTATTCGGGTTTAAGGTGAAGGTTACCGGCTTATGTTCAAATAACTCATGCAAAAACATTATAGATCGTTGGCGCGTATTTTAAATAATTAGTAATAACAGATGGTCACTAGATTATACCTTGGATCGCTGGCGCGTTATTCCATTACCCAAAAATACGGATGGTCACTAAAATATTTGTGCACTAAATATTCTTACAAAGCCATCACTTAATTCGAGTGCTCAAAGGTTAACAACGAATAATGTAGAATGGTAAGGTTTGGAATAAGACATGGGAAATATATAAGGTTTCTACAAAAATGAAAAATAAGAATCAAGTTCAAATTCCGTTCCCCAACTCTTTATACCAAAAATGATTATTCTCCAAACTCCTTCGAATATTACTCCGCATCTCATACACTTTTATTCCTCTTTAGCTTCATTGGCTAATTGATATTTTACGTACTAAAGCTCATTGGCTATTTATTCATTTTCATTTTTTTTTTGTTAAACAAAACTTCCTTCGTCACCCCCACACTTCGGATGAGCACACGCTACAAAAATACAAATACGAGTAGCGATCTCCTTCTTCGTTGAAACAACATATACACATATCAAAATGTGGTCAATGCATAATCATCAAAAAATAAAGAATTTTCGAACTTCGAATGAACTTGATTCGGGTAAGGCTAAGGTGTAAAGTGTAAAATATTTTTGTATTTTTCTGGATTTAATCAAAAGAAAAGATAGGCTCACACGGTGTAACTAGGGGTATCTAGCGTTAAAGATAAACGCTAACAAATGGGTTCCAAATATGAAGGTAAACAAACCGATGTGATTAACAAAAATATAATTGTAATCGGATGGCCATTTGGTGTAAATCCTAAGTTGCCTCTTATCATTTGAATATATTTTTATCACTCGAAAGTGATTCTAACCGTAATGCATAGCAAGTACAAATTCTAGAATCAACATAATCACCGGCACACTCATAGCAAAATATATAGCATAAGAAATGCTTTATACAAAAAGGCTTAAATCCTCACAATTTAAGGTGGAAAAGCTATAATATGTACTAGTAATTGTTATCAATTCCAAAATAAATTTGCTCTAATAATTTGATTAAGCTCCAAAAATTTTCAAATACCCTTATTTTTACCATTGAAACAATCTCATTTATTATATATAACTTATGCGTTAAAACAACTAGAAATTTTCAAGGGCGAACGAATTCTTGTTACTTGAATTCACAACTAATCCTAAAAATTAAAAATAAACCTATTTTTCCTATTTTCTTCCCTCCCCCACACTTAAGTTTTGCATTGTCCTCAATGTAATAAAAATAACTTCAAAGTAAAGGAAATGGGAAAAATTTATTAAAATAGAAACTACCGGGGTAAAAATACGCAATATGCATATTTGGTCACAAATAAGCAAATGAGTTCTCTGACTCCAAATATTGATCAACCATAAGCTTCCGTAATGTCACCCCTGAAAAAACTGCAAAAATATACGAAACAAAACAAATAAAAACAAAAACACAAACAAAAGTACTAAAACAAACAAATGTTAACAAAGTACGTTATTAATCCGAAAAGAAAGAGTTATAGAAAGAAATAGAAATTATTCAACACACATAATTGTTTTTGAAACACGAACCAAAACCCAATGACGATCACTCGTCGTCATCATCATCCATGTCGGAGCGAACAAACTCATCTTTGCTCTCCTCTTCATCCATGTCCTCTTCAACTCTACGCTTCTTCTTGCCACCTCTAGATGATCCACCAACATCGAAACTGTGACCTCCAACACTCGTACCTCCCATGTTAGGAACTCTACCATAAGCCGGATACGGTTCGGGAAATGGTGAATAACCAGGATAGGGATATGGGTACGGACCAGGATAAGGCTCATAAGGGATTGGGTAGGGAGGAACATTAGGTGGTTCGTAGAGTGGCACCTCATAGCCATTCTCTCGAACAATGTGTTGGAGCATCGGCATATAATCGTAGTTATAGTTTTGCCTCATCATCATCGAATCTCTCCACACATCCCTACGCTCAATATCATTCAACTCACTATGCCAATCTCCCCACCCCGAATCAAAACTACCCGGAGCATATCCATAAACGCCTCCCATTTGTGGTGGTGGTTATTGTTGTGGCATCACAATTTCCGGCTCAGTCCATTCTCCTAATGTCCTAGTCCTCCTATTCAATGCTTTCCCAAAACCTTTGTAATCCCAAGTCTCACTTTCCTTTGGTTTCGAACACTTAGCCAACTCATCCTCAACAAAATAACCCAAATTCCTTGCCAAAGCGGTCACATAATGACCTCCACAAATATCACTCTTGTCCTTGATCCCCGGTGCTCTCCTAGAAAGATACTCGGCTATAATCCAAGCCGCATTACCATCCTTGTCTTCCTCAAGCAATTTCATCACCCATAAGTCGGGCTTGTTACACTTGTCACAACTACCCGTTCTATGCAAAACTCCCCAAGTGATCAACTTTTGCAAAATCTTCATCAACGGATTCCTAATCTTATATGCGTTCCTCCTAGTACAACTCGGATCACCAGCACGATTCCAATACTCCGGAACACCATCATAACTATTGTGAAACCTTTTCAACCTCAAGAAGTGTGTCTCAAACACCCTATGATTAACCTCATCTTGCTTATACAAACCAAGATGCACCGCAAACTGTGGCAAAGTATAAGCATGCTCAACTCCACATAGCCTAAACCAAATACAAACTTCCCTCATAAGATCATACACCTTCCTTTCAAAGTAGAATGTAGAAAAGAGTTCCAAGAACCATTCACGATAAACATCTTCGTATATGCTAAAAGCTCTTTCCCAAGAAAGATCCACAAACGTATCCCCATCAGCCGGATACACATAACTCATTTTCATCATTTCCCTCAATTGATCCTTACAATCATACTCAGCAAACAAACTCCAATCAATTAAACGTGGTGCAACAATTGTCCTACCTTGAAGCTTAGAAAGCCGTTCACGAAAGGCATGCTTCTCTTCTTTCTTCAAATGGCTGAACTTAAGATTCTCATTCCTTTCCGTTTGAATATTGTACGAGATCTTTTGCTTTGAATTCCTAAAAACATACTTCATCACAATCGGGTTAACTTTCACTCTCCTTGAACTTGAACTACCTGCAACATGACTCTGAAAATTACAAATTAATGTTAGTATAAGAGTATAAGAGCCAATGCTACACAAATTAGAAGTCAAAAAGTCGATTCGCAAAATTCTTAAATAAAGTTAATGAGGCATCCATCCGATCGGTTTCCCATCCATCCGATCGGTTTCCCATCCATCCGATCGGATGGATCCTCTGGTCACATCTATCCGATCGGATGCCTCCCGCAACCGGATCGGATAGATTTTTACCAAAAATCCCAAAACCTAATTTTGTCGACTTTTCTCACTTCAAATCTATTCCTACTTCATCCTAACTTGTTTTTGATCATCCATGGTGGTTTCTAATCATCCAATTCATCCTAATAACGATCCATATCATCTCCAAACACTCCCTTAATCAAACGCAAGAACATGCAAGAACACTATCTAATCAAACCTTCCAATTAGTGTTCTAATCAACAATGCACTATCTTAACATCACTAATTAACAAGCATATAACATCTAGGATTCATCAATTGCAAACAAACATGCTTCAAAATTAAAACCCAATTCAATTCGAAAATCCAATCAATTAATTCTTCCTCAAGACTTAATCAATCAATCTAATTCTTTTTGCAATGATTTCCTCTATCAATTACCCACTTCTCCTCAAAAGATTACATCTTAATTCGCTCTATATAAAAAATACTCAAATCTTGACCTAATTCAAATAACCCGAATTAAAACCTAATAAAAGTAAATTGATGATGTTACTTACTTGTTTTGGAGCCGTGGATGATATCCTAACACTCCTGCAACTCTAAATCAACATAATGTGGTCGAATTTTTAGACCCAATTTGGTGGATTGTGTGTCTGTGGGTTTCTTATGATTTTTGAAAAGTTGGGCTTATATATTCAATTCCATCCGATCAGCTTTTGATCCATCCATTTTGGATTGATTTTTTGTAAAAACTTAATTTTTCCAAAACCTCAACACTTAGTTTACTTGATACAAGTAACTAGTGTGTTTTTTTTCTCAAAAACCTTTTTGTATGTAAATTTTCCACCACACTACCAAAATTGGTCTAAAACTTCTATCTCTAACAAAACTAAATACTAAATAACTCAACTAAAAACTTAAACTCCATAATCATATTAAGAAATAAAACATAAAAACAAAGAAAGTGTTAACCATAAACTTGAAATGAAAATAGAAATGCATGGAATTAAAACTTGAAACAAACAAACTAGCACAAGAAGTGCTTTATTCTTGAAACTTGCTCCACTTGCTCATTTAGCCTTAAAAATACTCATTCCTAAGAATGTCTTCACTTTGGTACTTTCCGGATAGCTTCCGGTTGGTCTTTTGTGTTTTGAACTTTCTTGCAAAGTTTCTTCCACTCGGGCACACGATATCGAATTTGACATGCCACTCCCCATCACCTTCTTCCTTCTTGTAGTTGCTAGGTCCATCGGGTCGCCACTCCAAATTTTTAAGTTGAACCGGTAACGATCCAAGAAAATCTGTAAGTTTGTTATACACAAGAATATTTTTAAATGGGTTAAAGAAAGCCTTCATTGCTAGAGCTCTTTCCATTTCTTCTTCAATATTGAAGAAACTAGGTGTCAATGGCCCATACTTAGGCCTTCCCTCTTCGTCTCTACCAACTTCAAAACAACCAAAGTAATCTTCCTCTTCATCGTCCATACTATCCTTCCTTCATTTCCTAGGCTTAGGGTAACAAGTATGCTTAAGAATTCCATCATCAATAGTCATAGTTCCACGCCCCATATCTATTATTGCCCCACATGTTCTTAAGAACGGTCTCCCCAACAAAATTGGTAATTCCTTATCCACCGAAATGTTTAGTACTAGAAAATCACACAAAAATGCTTAGTAACCTATTTGAACACGTACATTCTTTACTTCCCCCATAGCTTTTGCTTTAGAATTATCCGCCATAGTAAGGTTTGATTGGTTAAGTTGTGGGTTGCAAAGTCCTAACCTTTGATACAACGGATATGGCATCACACTTATGCTTGACCCCGTATCGGCCAACGCATACATTGGAGTAGTCACATTCACCTTTATTGGCAAAACAAAGTTCCCCGGGTTACTCATCTTTTTAGAAAGCCCATTCTCTACTATTCTCTCCCTTTCTACTTCATCAAATGTCGTATCTTCTAACCTCGACCTTGCCATCGTAACCGAATCCAACTTCTTCCTATAGGTCATGTAATTATTCAACACCTCAATAATCGGTTTCTTCTCCATGAGTACATGAATTTTAGCTTCTAATTTTTCCAATATAGCTTATTTTTGTTCATTGGTTAATAGTTAGGTAACTTTTGGTAAATTTGGTGGTGTACTAGGTAAGTTTGTTTAGTGGAATTAGTCACTTTTGGGTTGGGGGTTGGGTAAGTTTGTTTAGTGGTGCTTTCTTCCTACTCGCTTTTCCCATCTTACAAACCTCTTCCTTTCCTTCCTTTTTCTCTTCCATACCTTCACATAATTCCGCTATCATAACATCCACTACTTTTTCTTCCTCCAAATCGGTTATATTGATCCTCAACTCACTAAGTGCAAAGTCCACCGTACACTTAGTAGTCACAAGAAAATCCCTACCAAAAACAACTTTCGGTTCATCGGAATTGCAATAATCAAGAACAACAAAGTCAACCTTAAAAATGTGTCCGTGAATGTTCACTTTCACATCCTTAACCTTCTTTCTACCATAATCCTCATAGTCAAGACGAACAAAACCAAGTTTGTCTAAGACATCTTCTGTGATATAGTTGTCCCCATACTCCATATTAAGTTGCGCATCCCAAGCCTTGATTCCTTCCACCGCACAAGGTGTAGCAAACCTCATGTGTGGGGCATCAAACTCCTTAGGAGGAGCTCGTGTGAAAAAAACAACTCTTTTCTTAGTTTCCTTAGGCAAACAAACATCATTCTCTCCAACTATTTCTCCATCTTCCAAATCCGCCTTAGCTTTCTCCAACATGCTCTCCAATCTCTCCAAAGAATCACCTGAATCTTTGAACATATCCTCCAAGTTCCTTAAGTATTCCGAAATTTGACTCAAACTCTCCATTTCTCTAAAGCAAATTACTAACTATAACATAACCATCAACAAAACAACCAAATCATTACCGTTGGGGTTAGTCATAATCACAAAAACAACTCAAAAAAATCACTAGAAATTTTACCTAGGCATCCATCCGTTCGGATGGTCATCCATCCGATCGGATGGTTACCTACATAATTTCCATCCGAATCGGATGCGGGTTGCATCCGATCGGATGGATCAAACCTGAACCTTTTTTTTTTAATTTAATTAAACTTTAATTAAAAATGACTTTTTAATAATTATTCTAATTTAATTTACTATTTAATTAAAAACTCTAATTACTATTAATTAATTAACTTAAAAATTAAAACATAAACATTAATTTAAAACATTAAAAACATTAATAACATTAAATTAACCTTAATTATCATAAATGAAATGACTAATTAATTATCCTAATTAACCACTAGTTAAAACAATTAATTCTAATCATAAAACTTAATTAAACTTCTAATTAATCATAATTAATCAAAAAATTAAAACTAACCATTAATAAACCTTAATTAACATTAACTAATCATTAATTAAACAAATAAACATGAAATAAACATAAAATAAAAACTCTAAAAATTTAACGAACCATCCATCCGATCGGTTGGTTGAAAAAAAAAACTTTTTTTTTTTTTACTTTTTACTTTCACCAATTCGAATTTTCTGATTTACAAACTAAAATACTAAGAAATCTAATCAAATCCCCGGCAGCGGCGCCAAAAACTTGATGTGCTCACGGTGTGTACAAGTTTTAAATTTATAAACACACTTATCCGATTAACTATTTAAGACATACGAGCAAGTATACTCGTCCGTTTTAGTAAAGGTGGATAAGTCGAGATCGTCCTAAGGGATTTAGCGATTAATATATTATTAAACTTGTTTGTATAAAAAGGGTTGTCAATCCTAATTTAGTGAAAATTCAAAATCTTTAAGGAACCAAATTATCTAAAATATATACTTGTGTGAAATGCTACAATCAATCATTTGGAGTATTCCTATTAAGCTTGGTGTAAACTTGTTATGATGCACAACTTTTATATGAATTACCAACAATCAATGGTGTTTATCATGTAAAATCATTACTAGAATTCAATCATCTAGTTACTTCCTTTCGGCCTAAGACAACTAGACTAACAATTCCATTAACACAATGTTGTTTAAAAAGCAATTCTTTCCTTATGAATTCTTACGAATCCTTTCGGCCTAGTTTCGTGATGAAATCTTCTCAAATCCATTTTAAAGAGTAAACATGATGCTTGTCACACATCATATCCCATATAATTCGTGCACTAACTTTTTAGAATAAAAACATTAAGAAAACCCTTTCGGCCAATATTTCCCAAAGATGTTTTTATCAACAAATTAAGCAAGATTAGATATTATCCCAACAAACTCATAAATTAAGAAGAGTTTTCATGCATCACCTTTTTATAGAAAAGAATACTCCATGACTAATTACATCATTCACACAAGTATATACCAAATTACTCCATATCAATCATATTAAAACACAAGTAGTAAACAAAACTTTCATTAAACTCAAAGTAACAATAATTCATTGTAAATAAACAAGATGTACCTAGCTTGAGAATTACAAGAACTAGAATTGTGGAACTATAGCAACCACGCTCCTCCAATCGACTACTAAGACAAATAAACAACTTCACACTCGAACCAAACTCTTGAGATTTAACTCAAAGTTTCTTGGACGTTTCTAATGTTATAGTAACCTTTCGGGCAATTATAAGAAGTTAGTAAGAACTTTGGTGTAAGCCTTACTTAGATTTAGATTGGTACACTTTGTATCTAGCCTTGGATACTAATTTATAGCCTCCAAGACAGCTATTCTCCAAGGTAAAACGTCCTCCGGTAGTTATAGACTAGAAATGATCAGCCACCAATGATAATGAGGAGTAAATTCGACATTAAATGTAATTTTGTAACTGCTGCTTCATTCCATCCGATCGGATAGACCTTTTGTCACAATCCATCCGTTTCGGATACGGGTTACATCCGAACGGATGGATGTGACCTGTATCCTCCATTTTATCTTTTCTTGGCAATTTGTTGTCGCATGTTTTCTCCTTCATTTTGGTACTGATTTCTTCCATAGAATTTGATATTTTCTTGACATATGATCGTAGAAATCTTGAATCTATCAAATCCTTGAGTCCTTGTGTGATTCTTCACTCGTTTCCTTCTAGAAAATCTCCAATTGTGCATATTCACTTCAATTCTTCATCTTTTCATCATTTTTTCCTGTTCTTGGCTACATTTGCTTGTATAAACACTTTTCCATGATTAAGTAACAAATACATACAAATATGACCAAATATGATGCACAAAACTAACAATAACGCAACTAAAAACATTTATAATTTAAGCGTTATCAAATTGTTACAATGAATTGAGAGAAAACAGAGAGAAGATTACAAACTCAGAATGATGAAATGACTAGTGGAAAAGGGTATAAAAGGTGGTTTGGGAAAAGCTANATACAAATATGACCAAATATGATGCACAAAACTAACAATAACGCAACTAAAAACATTTATAATTTAAGCGTTATCAAATTGTTACAATGAATTGAGAGAAAACAGAGAGAAGATTACAAACTCAGAATGATGAAATGACTAGTGGAAAAGGGTATAAAAGGTGGTTTGGGAAAAGCTAATAGCTTTTCCCGCGAACTGTTGTTTTGACTTTTTGTGTTGACTTTCTAATTTTGACTTATTATTTCCAGCTTGTTACAATCCATCCCTCTTATAAAATTCTTGACCTCAAGACTTGACTGGAAACTCTGGAAATCTTTGCATCAAATCCTCAGCCAATTCCCATGTGGCATCTTCCACACTATGGTTAGCCCATTTCACCAACCAATAGACAGCAGCTCTATCGTTGACTTTTGCCAGCTTCCTATCTAAAATCTCTTCAGGCTCCACTGATAACAACCCATCTTCACCACAGTGAGGTAAAATACCCATTTTCAAAGCATTACCTTAGCACAACTTCAATTGGGATACATGGAAGGTTGGATGGATCTAACTAGTACTAGGTAAATCCAAAGTGTAAGCAACTGCACCCACTTTACCCACAATTAAGAAAGGACCATAGTATTTTGCTGACAACTTATTTTGTTGACTTGGCCTAATGGTTACTTGTCTATGAGGCTGAAGCTTCAAGTACACCCTTTGACCAACTTGGAATTCCCTTTCAGACCGTCTTCTATCTGCATAACTCTTGAACCTGTCTTGGGCCCTCTTCATGTGAAACTTAAGCATTTCAATGGCAGATTCCCTAGCTTGTAATGTCCTGTCCACAGTCTCCACAGCACTTTCTCCAGCCAAATATGGAGTATGAAGAGGTGGTTTTTGGCCATAAACTACCTCAAAAGGGGTCACATTGGTGGAGGAATGCTTGTTTGTATTGTACCAGAACTCTGCTAAAGATAACCATTACACCCATTCCTTTGGTCTTTCCCCTATCATACACCTTAAGTAGCACTATAAGCACTTGTTTACAACCTAAGTTTGACCATCTGTTTGAGGATGGTATGTTGTAGACATTTTGAGCTCTACTTTCAACAACTTAAAGAGTGACTGCCAAAAGTGACTAAGGAACACACTGTCTCTATCACTAACAATTGAAGTTGGTAGGCCATGCAACTTGTAAACATAATCCAAGAACACTTGAGCCACAGAACTTGCAGTGTAGGGGTGACTGAGTGCCATAAAATGTGCATATTTACTTAACCTATCTACCACCACAAAGTTACAGTCTTCCCTTGTGATTTAGGTAGGCCAGTAATGAAATCCATAGAAATTTCAGACCACACTTTCTCAGGGATAGGCAAAGGCTGTAAGTAACCAGGGTAAGCTGCCAAATCAGGCTTTTGCCTTTGACACACATCACAATCTCTAATAAACTTTTTGACCATCTTATGCATACCCTTCCAGTAAAACAAAGTACCAATCTTATGAGCAGTGACATTAGTACCTGAATGACCACCTACTGCATCAGAATGGTAATGTTGTACAATAGTGAGTCTCAATTGTTCATTGTTACCCACCACTATCTTGCCTTTCCTCTTCAACACTCCAGCTTCCAGGGTGTACTTGTTTCCATCATAAGAACCATCTTGTAATTGTTGATGCACTTCCAATAACACACTGTCTTGCACACAACTATCCATAACTTGTTGCAGCAAATCACTGGTTATTGTTGAAAGAATCAAGGAATTCAATTCACTGCCTAAAGCATCTGCTACCACATTTTCACTACCCTTCTTGAATGAAATCTCATAGTCATAGCCCAAAAGGTTAGGTAACCATTTAGCTTGAAATGGGGTAGTAAGCCTTTGATCTAATAGGAAATTGAGACTGAAATGATCTGTTTTTATCTTAAAATTCATATCCAACAAGTAACCTTTCCATTTATCCAATGCCATCAAAACAGCTAGAAATTCCTTTTCATAAGCGGACAAAGATTGGTGTTTGGGAGCAAGGGTTTTACTGAGATAAGCTATGGGATGTCCCTCTTGTTGAAGCACTGCACCAATTCCCATGCTTGAGGCATCAGTTTCCACCACAAAAGTCTTTTGAAAGTTTGGTAGTGCAAGAACAGGTGATTGCATCATGGCTTGCTTGAGTCTATTAAAGGCTTGTTGTGCATCTTCATTCCATTCAAAAGCATTTTTCTTTAACAAGTTTGTCAAGGGCTTACTTATCAAAGCATAATAAACCGAAGACGATGATGAACATGACGAACTGTAGAGTGTTTGTGTTTGGTGATTGCTGATACAGAGAGATGAGATAAGATAGGGTTGTTAGTATAATTTTGGTGTTAAATGAAGTTTGACTGTTTGAGGAGGGAGATGACATAACATGAGATCCCTTTTCTCTTGTGTCCTCACTTTGCTTAATTTTTTGGGTTAAGATGAGATACTCCTTAAGATTTGTATTATCCAACTAATGTTCAAACATCTTGCCTATATGTCTATTGCTCTATTTTCTGCCTTTAGATGTCTTTGATTTTCGAAACCAATCTAACGAACTGGCTCAGATCGTAGATTCATAACTAACTTCTGAGTTTTTATAGTTTAAAAAGTGTGCGTCAAGACACATGGTCTGGTTCAGCAGTTCTACGTGCTAGGATTTTGTGTTTTTAATTTTTGAGGTTATTCATTTTAATAAAATTACATCCCAGTTTAGGCTCGTGAATACTCGATATGGAAACATGCCGAGCCTAATCAAACTAGACCAAACCATAACCATAACCATAACCATTACATCAACAATCTAATTTATTCCATGTTTGGATTTCTAGCAGATCTAGCGAGTTACTCTAGTCGTTGTGGTTGGTAATTACACTAAACACACTTGATTTTTTTCAACCCTTTATGTAGGAAAATATTGGACTAAAGTTGTGTCTATGGAGTTGTGGGTGAGTTGGTAAATTGGAGAACCTTCTAAGGCACCCCAAGTTCAACTCTTAACTTACCTGCAATCTCACTAGCTTTTTTATTTTTATTTTTCTTTTTCTTTTGATAAAAAAATGAGTGGCTAAAATTGCTTGATGGGTTATGTAGTAAAAATTGGATCTATAAAGAACTTTTGGCAACTGGATATAACCTTTTAGGAGCAACTGCCTGAAAAGGATGTAATAAGATGTTTGTAGTCTAGTTTTATGGTTTGTACTATTGCAAATGATATAAGATTATTGGTTGACTTTATTGTCTTAATAAGTAAAAGAACTTAATGCATAAACTCATGTGAAAAATTGTTTGTTTTCTGCTTACGTATAAAAGTTGTCTTAAAGTAGAAGTGAAGCCGAAAATATGCAATAGTGAGACATAAATTTCCATAGCTTTTTTTTTTACCTATTTTGCAAGAGATTTCTCTATATTGTGTTAAGAAGCATACACGATTATAGAGTAAACTACACCGTTCGTCCTTGTGGTTTGCGTTGACCGACGCCCTTCGTCCTTTGACCAAAAAAATTGCACCGTTCGGCCTTAAGTCTGAAACGTTATGCACCGTTTGTCCCTCCATCCAACTGGGCCCACCAAATCCCACTAACGCTCGTTACTTAATAATTTTAAGGGGGTATTTGCGTCATTTCTTTCCCACCCTAGCATTTAAAACACTATGCCCCGTCAGTTTCCCCCAATAATCCCTAAACTTCATCATTTTTCACACACACAGACCTTTTCAACATCTTCTTTTCCAAATCAATTGTGGTGCGCGTATCCATTTGCTGTATGAATTGAAACTTCACAAAGCATTAAGATGGTGTCCCCATTGTATGAAATTAGAGGAAATGACATTCATGATCGAAATCCCTATGCCATGTACAGTAAGTATTTTTTTTTTATAAATTTTTGACAATGTTGTTTAATGTTTAAGATTTTTAATCGTTATTATTGATGTTTAGTATGATTTTTTGGGTTTGCACTTCTGTATTTGGTGTTTTGATGTTTAAAACCCTAGACTGATTTTTTTTTTAATTATTTGCAGATATTAAGTCTACTCTGTTTTCCATCAAGCTTAATCATGGTGGTTTCTTCACTAGCTCACCTAACAGGATATACAAAGATGGTAAGATCACTTTTGTGGATTTAATAGACTGTGATGAGTTTTCTATACATGAAATTGATTCCATGCTAGAAGACTTAGAGTATGATGGGAGAAGGGTGATGTTTTACCATTTCTTGAAACCTGACTATGATTTAGACAATGGACTAGAACCTTTAGCATGTGACAAAGACATTTTGTTATTAGGTAAGTATGTCAGTGAAAGTATTTGTAACATCTGGTATTTTTCCTAAAACCTAATCCTAGCCAAACTTCTATTTTTAGAGCCTGAAACATTTTTAAACTTTAAAGCATCAGTTTCTACCACAAAAGTATTTTGGAAAGTTTGGTAGTGCAAGAACAGGTGATTGCATCATGGCTTGCTTGAGTCTATTAAAGGCTTGTTGTGCATCTTCATTCCATTCAAAAGCATTTTTCTTTAACAAGTTTGTCAAGGGCTTACTTATCAAAGCATAATGTTGAATGAACCTTCTATAATAACCTGTTAGACCCAAAAAACCCCTGAGTTGCTTGACTGTTTTTTGTGTAGGCCACTCTTGCATAGCTTGTATCTTTGAAGGATCTGTTGACACCCCTTCAGCTGCAATAATATGGCCTAAATACTCCACCTTATGAACTCCAAAGAAACACTTACTCTCCTTAGCAAAAAGAGTATTCTGTTGCATCACTTGTAGTACCTGCCTCAAGTGTTGCCAATGTTCTTCCTCACTTTTTCTGTATATCAGTATGTCATCAAAGAAAACTAGCACAAATTTCCTCAAAAATGGTTTAAACACAGAATTCATCAAGGATTGGAAGGTTGAGGGAGCATTAGTAAGACCAAAAGGCATCACTAAAAACTCATAGTGACCTTCATGGGTTCTAAAAGCTGTTTTGTGGATGTCCTCATCATTCATTCTTATTTGATGGTAGCCATACCTGAGATCAAGTTTTGAGAACACCTTAGAACCATTGAGCTCATCAAGCAACTCCTCAATCACTGGTATAGGAAACTTATCCTTGATTGTATGCTTATTAAGTTGCCTATAATCAATACACATCCTCCATGTTCCATCCTTTTTCTTAACCATAACAATGGGTGAAGAGAATGGACTTTGACTATTTCTGATTACACCAGCCTCAAGTAACTCCTTAACCATTAAATCAATTGCATCCTTCTGAGTAGGTGGGTGTTTGTAAGGCCTAATGTTCACAGGTGGGGTGTTTGGTGATAAAGGTATGGTATGGTCATGGGATCTTTTGGGTGGTAGCTCCTTTGGTACTTCAAAAACAGTAGCCTAGTCCTTAAGTAGTGTTTGGATTTATGGGTTTGTTGGTTTTTCTTGCACAACCATATGCATCAAGGTTGCAGGATATACACACATAGCCATAGAAGAAACATCAGACCCTATTTGACTCAAAGTAGCCTGTTTTTGTTTTCCTTGCTGATGAGGCGAAAAGTGTTACGCTTTTAGGGGGTCATTTAAGCCCTAAGTCGTGATAATTTGATCAAATATTGCCTTAAATCATTCCTTTTGTCATTTTGGGTACTTTGGAGAAGAAATCTGGAAAAGGAAGCATTTTGGACGTTTTTGGAGCATTAAAGTGAATAAAACGACAAAGTCTCAAATTACGCTGGAAACAGTACCTGACGGCATCACACTTTACAAGGTGACGGCGTCATGTGTTGACAAAGAGGTGGATATGAAGTTTACATGTGACGCGCCAGAAAGAATTTGGAGATTAAAGCGTGACGGCGTCACCCTTTGTGACACCCAGACCGTCACGCGTTGGAGCAAAAGGAGACAGCCCAGAAGCCTTTACAAGGTGACGGCGTCAAAGTTGGATCTGAGCAATCCGAAAGTTATTTTGGCGGCGAGCTGACGGAGTCAGATGCTATAACGTGACGCCGTCAGATTGTATTCTCTATATATAGTTTTCTATTTTTCATTCATTAGGGAGAGAACTTTTGGGAGGAACTTCTGGATAAACCCTAGTTCGAATTTTATGGTCTTTGTAAGGGTTTTTCACCCTTATTTCATCCATGCTTAATTAAAGATAAGTCTCTCATTAGTCATTCAATATGTCTATGTGTTGTTTGATTCTATCTTATGCTTGTATTTACATTAACATGCTAGGCTAGGTTTGTTTGTNTGACGGAGTCAGATGCTATAACGTGACGCCGTCAGATTGTATTCTCTATATATAGTTTTCTATTTTTCATTCATTAGGGAGAGAACTTTTGGGAGGAACTTCTGGATAAACCCTAGTTCGAATTTTATGGTCTTTGTAAGGGTTTTTCACCCTTATTTCATCCATGCTTAATTAAAGATAAGTCTCTCATTAGTCATTCAATATGTCTATGTGTTGTTTGATTCTATCTTATGCTTGTATTTACATTAACATGCTAGGCTAGGTTTGTTTGTGTTTGTTTAGATGTAATGAAACCTAGCTATTGATTATTGGTTGACGGTTTGTTATTAATTGTTGTGGATGAATGATATCAATGTTAGGCTTAAGAAAACTGGCTAACTTCCTATTGGTAACTTGCTTGAACTTCTTAAGAAACATAAGAGAATATTAATGAGGCCATGATAGGATACTTAATGTGTCGTCATAGGAAGAGATGGGATCTTATAGAGTTGGGGAAGGACGTACACACCCCCACAAATGGTATTAAGGAATACAACCCATCATCCACGCAATTGTAACAAACTAATCAACCAATGAAAGATAGCTAGGGAGTAGTGAAACCTAAGTAAACACGTTTTTCTCCATATTAGTTTTTCTCACATTTACTTTCTTGTCATTTTATTTTTATTGCATTTGTAGCTTATTGGGTTAGTTGACTAGCAACTAATTCCGCCCACTCCTTCAAAACCGAGATTTTACTTGCTTTCATAAAATATAAAAATACAAAAAGAATCATCCCTCACCCTTAGACCTAATTAGAGTAGTTTTCAATCCTAACGAACATTATTCCCCTAGTAGAACGATCAATCCCCCGGTACTTGCCACTACACTATACTACATTGGTCAGGTACACTGCCTGGTGGGGATTGCAAGCTTCTCAAGATCCCTTGAGAGGTAAAACCTTTTGCAAGGTTGCAAAACCACGCATCACTTGCATCCATTGTAAAGTGGTCTGTTGTGTACCCCTTAGAACACACCTCTTGCCATCATTCACAAAAACCATAACCAAATTCTTAAAATCACATTTGACTACTCCTAAAGTGGATAGCCATTGAATTCCTTACACCATTTCACAACCTCCCAAGGGCAAAATCATAATATCTGACTCATAAGTATTCCCCTATAACTCCCATTTAAACTGCTTACATTCATACAAACTTGACATAATTTGACCGTTAGCCACAGAAACTTGTAAGGGACATGTTTTTCTCATTCTACAGCCCAACCTCTTAGCAGTGTTAAGGTCCAAAAAGTTATGGGTACTTCCTGAATCAACTAGGAGGTGCAATACTTGTCTTCTCACATAACCCTTAACCCTCATTGTCTGGTAACTGATTATACCAGTCATGGCATTAAGAGAGATTTGGGGCATTTGCTCAACAACATTTTCAACTACATTTTCTACCCCTTGGTCAGTTAGAACCAAATCATCATCTTCTTCTGTTAAATCCTCATCTGCACACACTTCCAAACTAAACATTTGACCAGGACACTTGTGACCTAGACTATACTTTTGATCACAGTAAAAACACAAGTGTTTTGCCCTCTTTTCCTCCAATTCTTGTTGTGTCAACTTCTTAAAAGGCCTGTTTGGGACACCATTATTAACATTTCTAATTGCATTACCCCCACCCCTATTAACAAAACCACCAGTCACATTGGTTCTTGGGGTACTCAACAATGGTGTATTTCTACTTTTTGTCACAACAATATGGGCCTCTTGCAATTTTGCCAAAGAAAACAAGTCACTTAAAGTTGCAGGCCTGAACATTCTAATAGCATAAGCAATCTCATCTTTCAATCCCCCAATGAACAAACTAACAGTAAATGTATCAGGTAAATCAACTGTATCAACTTTATTCAAAAGGGCTTCAAAAGATTCTTGATATACCTGTAATGAAGAAGTCTGTTTGAGGTCCTTTAATTCCATAACAGGATCAGAGAAAACTGACTCGAACCTTTTTCTAACATGTGTTTCATACACATTCCAAGTAACCACTTCACCAAACCTTCTCATAAACTGTGTATGCCAATTAAGAGCTTTACCAAACACATGCATAGAAACTAGTCTGATCTTCTGGTCATCATCAACAATGTGATCCATTTCAAAGAATCTCTGGACCCTATAAAGCCATCCTTGCACATCTTCACCATCAAACTTAGGGAATTCAATTTTGGATAGCCTATCATACTGCCCAACATTGTTTTGACCATTCTGCCCAGTTTGACCACCAAGAGACAGTTTGACCACTCCTCTGACTAGGACCTTCACCACAATCAATTCTTTGTTGCATGAGCCTCAAATCATTTGTCAAAGCATTAACTGCCCCCATCAATGATGCTAACTGAGTAGCTAATGAATCAACGGTATTCTCATTACTAGTGGTACTTTCTTGACGATTACCACCAGTTTCAAGAGATCTTGTTTGGACCTCGATGGTTCTCTCTGTTCTTGATCACCACTGATTTAGTCACACTAGGACAATAAACCACCACACAGTCCCTAACTAACGTATTTTGGAAGTGGAAATGGACGAATTAAAAGCAATAACGTATTTGTAATTGGACAAATGGTCTAGTTTGACCGAAATTGATGTTTGTGTGATGGGTGATCAAAAAGATCAAGATCTTCAATCGATTTAACTGAATTTTAACGGAATAACTGAATCTTTAACAGATTTCAGCCATTAATGGTGACCAAGGATCGCTCTGATACCACTGAAACATGTATTTAGAAGTCAACAGAAATGAAAATACAATTTCAATAGCCACAAATCACTCAAGAATCAACAATAAAGAAATATGACTCGAAAATGATTTGTTATTGATGAGGCGAAAAGTGTTACGCTTTTAAGGGGTCATTTAAGTCCTAATCCGTAATTATTTGATCAAATATTGCCTTAAATCGTTCCTTTTGTCATTTTAGGTACTTTGGAGGAAAAAATCTGGAAAAGGAAGCATTTTGGACATTTTTGGAGCATAAAAGTGAAGAAAACGACAAAGTCTCAAATTATGCTGGAAACAGTACTTGACGGCGTCACTCTTTACGAGGTGACGGCGTCACGCTTTGACAAAGAGGTGGATAATTTTTACACCAGACGGGCCAGAAAGATTTTGAAGCTTTTACACGTGACGGCGTCACGTGTAATTTCACCTAGGCCGTCACGTTATAACTTAAAGAGAGACGGCCCAGAGACTTTTAAATAGGGACGGCGTCAAGAGTAGATCTGAGCAATCCGAGAAGGGTTTTGGCGGCGAGGTGACGGCGTCACGAGCTAAAATGTGACGCCGTCAAGTTGTAAAATCTATATATAGTTTTCTAATTTTCATTCATTAGGTGTGTAACTTTTGGGAGAACTTTAGGGATAAACCCTAGGTCGTTTTTTACTGTATTTTCAGGGGTTTTTCACCCTTGAATCATTCATGTTCAATTAAAGATAAGTCTCCTTTCAAATATGTCTATGTGTTGCTTGATTATATCTTATGCTTGTCTTTACTTTAACCTGCTAGGCTAGGTTTCTCTTGTGTTTGCTTAGATCTAATGAAACCTAGCTATTATATGGTTGTATTTAATGCATAAGCGAATTCTAGTGATCCCATGTTAGGAGCTTTTAGTCGGCTCGACATAGGATTGAAGTAGGAGCTTATAGAGTTAGGGAAGATCGTACACGGCCCTACGAATGGTTTAAAGGAATACAACCCGTCATCCACACAATTGTAACAAACCAATTAACCGGTAAAAGATAGCTAGGGGGTAAGGAAATCTAAGTAAACATACTTTTCTCCATATAAGTTTCACAACCACTTTAATTTTCTTGTTATTTTATTTTATTTGCATTAGTAGTTATTTGGGTTAGTTGATTAGCAACTAATTCCGCCCACTCTTCCAAATACCCGAGATTTTACTTGCTTTCATAAAATATAAAAATACAAAAAGAATCATCCCTCAACCCTTAGACCTAAATTAAAGTAGTTTTCAATCCTAACGACACTATTCCCCGAGAGAACGATCAATCCCCCGGTACTTGCCACTTCACTATACTACATCGGTCAGGTACACTGCCTGGTGGGGATTGCAAGCTTCTCAAGATCGCCTTGAGAGGAAAAACCTACTGCAAAGGATTTGCGAAACCACCGCCTGGCAAATTTTGGCCCGGCCGCTGCCGGGGAAATAGTTATTGTTTAGGCGAATTTTATTTTTATAGGTCACTCAAACTTAGATCCTATTCTAAGTGATGATTTTGTTTTCTTTTTATAGGCTCTCTAAGTAGTCTATTTTTCTTTGTGATCTTTAGTTCGAAATCCCTATTACCATTGACCTCTTCCGTTCACCATTATGGACGAAAAACAGCGATCCGCCAATTTTTGANCCCGATGCATGGACTCGTTTCAAATACTTACTACAAAAAGTCCTTCACCATGGTCATGATTTATTGCCTCTACTTCAATTATTTCACACTCGTATCGACTACGAAACCCAAAAGAGGCTTGACTATGTAACAGATGGGGAGTTTTGGGAATATGATGTTAAAAACGCATGGGAAAACTTTGAGATTCACGCCCAATACAGAAGTGGAACATGGGACCCAAAAACGTAAGTGTAGACCTATTTTCAATTTGGAAGGCTCAATCAAAAAGTTTGTTTGGGGATAAAAAGGTTAGAGTTGAGACACCTAGGTGCATGTCATGGTTAGGCACTACCATAATACAGGATGAACACATAGGTGATCTTGATAAGATGGAGGATAGAGTAGAAAACCCAAGTCCACCGAGTACCCCACAAGTCCTACCATCAATTGAGGCACACACACCGCCCGTGACTTACCCGGAAGAAGTAGAAGAGACTTTAGGAATCTCGATGGAGGTAGAACCATTAAACCAAACATAACTAGAGGATATAGGTTTGAATACTTGTAGTCACAACCTTTCTTTTAGTTCTATAGAAGTTCCTAGTTTTGATGAACCAAAGCCTCAACCAAAACCGTTACCTAATCTTCCATCCTTGGATGAAAATTTTGGAATTGAAATAGGTCCTGATCCACCCATCAAACCATATAGTACGGGTAGTTTTACGATGAAGATAGTAGACTCTAAACCATGTGGAATGGAAGCCAATATAGGAGTGAACCATGACCTTACATACTTACATCACCCATTCATGATTGATCACAAGAAACATTATGGGTTTAAACCGGGTTTATTAGGTCAAGATGGATTCCAAACTAGGAGTCTCTCGAAATTGATAGAAGATGATCCTTTTCTAGGAGAAAATTTCAATTCACCCATTGACCCAATTGAACTTGGTAAGGTTATGATGAAAGGAGCACACCCCCTTGAGCATATAATTCATCCAAAACTCTTTCCTCACGAGGCATACTTCCACCGAGATGGTGTGTATCGCTACTTTCTCCCGCACTTAATCCTAAGTGTAGGGAAAACCTTCCCTATTTCCGTTAAATAAGGGTAGAGTCAGGCTCGTGACTCGAATAAAAACAAGCGCTTCTTGGGAGGCAACCCAAGCTTTATTTGCTTTGTTTGTTTGTTTGTTTGATTTTATTTGTTTCCGTATGTATGTTTTATTTTTATTGCTAACAATTCATGTTTCAAATTACATTGTGAAATGATTTATTTTGTTTTTAACTTCGTCTTAACTACATATAAAGGTATTTTGCAAAAAGATAAGTGTAAGGGAAATCTAAATTTGTTTATAAGTTTATAAGAACGAATTGGACATGAATTGTAGGAATATAAAATGAACATACATATTAGTATTTGTTTGAGTCAAATGCTTGTATCGAGTCATAATGAAATTTTGCAGGATTCCAGGAATTAAGGTATTTGTTTTTTCAGAAATTTTCCGAAAACTAAACATAAGAATTCTGTCAGATCAATTCTAACGGCGTCAGGCTTTAAAACCTGACGGCGTCAGGTACTGATTCCAGAAAAAGGTTTTTTAAAATTTAGTTTTTCTGCCGGATTATGAAAATTACTGTATCTTTAATTCCAGGAATCTGCAAAACTTTCATTCCACAAGCATTATATCCTTATATAGATTTTGCCGCCGATTTTACGCAAGGTTTGCCTAGATTGTTTCTCAGGTTTAACATGTTACATTGGACAAGAAGATGAACATGGAATCGAGTTCATGACATCAAGTTTTTGGCGTCGCTTTGATCTTGAAGATATCGCATCATCTTGGAAGAAGATCTAACCATGATACCACACGATCCACATAAAACGAATCAGGGGAGTATTTGTTTCATTCTTTTATTTTCTTTACTTTTATATCTTTTATGAGAACATTGGGGACAATGTTCGGTTTAAGTGTAAGGGGGGTAAATGAAGACACCTTAGAAAATGCTATTACGCTTGATTTTTGTTTGTTTAATGGTAGATGTGTAATAAAACTGAGAGAAATATTTGTTAGGGCAATTTTAGCACCAAATTTAAAATTTTTACAACATATAGTAGTGAAACTTTCGGCATAATAAGCGTCTCATGGAAAGGAGTTGTATTACTAGCACAAAAACCGTACCACTCAAAAAATTTCCCCCAATATGTTAGGTTCGCCCCTAGAATTGTTAGGAAAAGCATTCATTGTTGGTGCTTGTGTGTGTACCGGTAGTAATTAGATTCTAGAACTTGCGTTAGTGACCATCCCAAATCCACAAGTGAGACTACATTCGTGTAGTTAGATTTACTACATGATAAGAGGCATTAGGATAACCCATGTTTTACACCCGTAATATAATTACATTGGCTTCATTGGTCAAGTAATTTTCCCACACCTTAGCGTTGTACTCATTTTTAGTACACGATACCCCTAACACACCCCTCAGAGCCTATCTTTTCATTTCTAACTTTAAGCATTTTACTTAAAGGAAGAATTTGTTTACAATCCACCCCCAAATGTACACCCAAATTGCCTTAGCCTACCTTGTATGCACTCATCTTTAGTGCATTATTGTGACAACATCTGTTTAAACCTTTAGTTAATTGTCTAATTGATTACATGGTTGCTAAGTCGAATCATATCCTTGTACATATTGTTTTGGGACGATTGGGACTCATGGGTAAAGTACTAATGTAATGGAGTAATGGGGAAGAAGTCAATTATTACCCCCATGTGTGCGTTAATGTTTTAAAGTACTCCAAGTTTTTCAATTATCTTAATTCGAGTCATTAGAATAGTTAGTATGTAAAAGTTCAAGTGTAAGGGGAGAACCGAGACCCCTATGATGCATTATTTTGGATGGTATGGAAGGAGTGTATGAAGAAAAAAAATCCGAAAAAACAAGAAAAATGAAAAAAAAATGGAAAAAGAAAAGTAGAAAAAACATACGGACTACCATCCCGTTTCCTTTTATTTTTACTTATGTTTATGTTATTTTCTTATTAGCTTAAGTCGAGTCGAGTCTTGGCTTAGTAACGCCACATTGTGCATGTATTTGATCAAGATAATTAACTCGCCACCACTAAAAATACCCTTTATTCCAACAAACCGTGTTTATCATATCCCTACACCTAACATTACAACCCTTGAAAAGCCCTCTTTGATAGTTTATCTTAGGTGCTTACGCCTAGTGGAGGAGGTTTTCGATCCTTTCCTAAGCCTATGGTAATCTATTTGCTATGACAGGTAGTGAGTGATATTTTTCTATTTCCATTTAGTTATATAGGTTTATAGCACCCGAGAGATGAGAGTATCCAAATACTATTTGTGAGGTGCTAGTATATGATTTCCGTGCTTGTTATGACTAGGGTGGAATGACTATTTATTGTAATTACTTTTATATTAGTGTTAAATGACCCCTAGCTCATATTTTGATTGGAATAAAAGCGCATTTGCTTGAGGACAAGCAAATCTCAAGTGTAAGGGTATTTGATGAGGCGAAAAGTGTTACGCTTTTAAGGGGTCATAGCCCTAATCCGTAATTATTTGATCAAATATTGCCTTAAATCGTTCCTTTTGTCATTTTAGGTACTTTGGAGAAGAAATCTGAAAAAGGAAGCATTTTGGACATTTTTGGAGCATAAAAGTGAAGAAAACGACAAAGTCTCAAATTATGCTGGAAACAGTACTTGACGGTGTCACTCTTTACGAGGTGACAGCGTCACGCTTTGACAAAGAGGTGGATGATTTTTACACGAGACGGGCCAGAAAGATTTTGAAGCTTTTACACGTGACGGCGTCACGTGTAATTTCACCTAGGCCGTCACATTATAACTTAAAGAGAGACGGCCCAGAGTAGATCTGAGCAATCCGAGAAGGGTTTTGGCGGCGAGGTGACGGCGTCACGAGCTAAAATGTGACGCCGTCAAGTTGTAAAATCTATATATAGGTTTCTAATTTTCATTCATTAGGTGTGTAACTTTTGGGAGAACTTTAGGGATAAACCCTAGGTCGTGGTTTACTGTATTTTCAGGGGTTTTTTACCCTTTATGTTCAATTAAAGATAAGTCTCCTTTCAAATCAATCAATATGTCTATGTATTGCTTGATTATATCTTATGCTTGTCTTTACTTTAACATGCTAGGCTAGGTTTCTCTTGTGTTTGCTTAGATCTAATGAAACCTAGCTATTGATTATTTGTTGTTGGTTTGTTATTGATTGTTGTGGGTGGGTGATGTTGATGTTAGGCTTAAGAAAACTGGCTAACCTCCTATACGGTAACTTGTTTGAACGTCTTAAGAAACATGAATCGGATGTGTACTACGATTATATGGTTGTATTTAATGCATAAGCGAATTCTAGTGATCCCATGTTAGGAGCTTTTAGTCGGCTCGACATAGGAGTGAAGTAGGAGCTTATAGAGTTAGGGAAGATCGTACACGGCCCTACGAATGGTTTAAAGGAATACAACTCGTCATCCACACAATTGTAACAAACCAGTTAACCGGTAAAAGATAGCTAGGGAGTAAGGAAATCTAAGTAAACACACTTTTCTCCATATAAGTTTCACAAACACTTTAATTTTCTTGTTATTTTATTTTATTTGCATTAGTAGTTATTTGGGTTAGTTGATTAGCAACTAATTCCGCTCACTCTTCCAAATACCCAAGATTTTACTTGCTTTCATAAAATATAAAAATACAAAAAGAATCATCCCTCAACCCTTAGACCTAAATTAGAGTGGTTTTCAATCCTAACGACACTATTCCTCGAGAGAACGATCAATCCCCCGGTACTTGCCACTTCACTATACTACATCGGTCAGGTATACTGCATGGTGGGGATTGCAAGCTTCTCAAGATCCCTTGAGAGGTAAAACCTACTACGAAGGTTGCGAAACCCACGCATCAGTTATTATTAACTGTGGAATTGTTACAATGAATTGAGAGAAAACAGAGAGAAGATTACAAACTCAGAATGATGAAATGACTAGTAGAAAAGGGTATAAAAGGTGGTTTGGGAAAAGCTTCCCGCCAATTGTTGTTTTGACTTTTTGTGTTGACTTTCTAATTTTGACTTATTATTTCCAGCTTGTTACACAGTATATAAGGCGTACTAGAAAAACCACTTCTACTACTCTTATGTGGCTACAAAGACTCAAGATTTGTGCTGATGCGGCTCGTGGTTTGGATCATCTCCATAATCATGTTGGTGCTCCACGGATGATTATCCATAGGGATATAAAAAAGCTCAAGTATTTTGATCGATGAGAATTGGGTTGGTAAAATATCTGATTTGGGATTGTCCAAGTTAAGTGTATCAGGTTTTGGTATGTCTCCTTTATACAAATGGCTGTGGGACACCAGGTTATGGTGAACCAGAATACCACTCTACGGGAGTCGTGAGCAAAAAATCTGATGTCTATTCTTTCCGTGTTTTTCTATTCGAAGTTTTATGTGGAAGGTTGTGCCTCGGTGCTAGTGATGATGGATTCTCGCTATCAAGCAAACCAGCCAAATACCACTACGAAAATAACAGCTTGTACAAGATTATGGATGATAGTTTAAGGGAACATATGGGCTCGTACTCCATGACCAAATTTTCAGAAATCGCATACAGATGCTTGCACGATGATCGGGAGCAACGACCTGCCATGGATGTTGTCTTGAAAGAACTTGAGGAGGCGCTGAAATACCAGGTGAGTTCTACAACTGATTTATTAGTAATGGATCTCACACGGTTATTATAATTTAGCACATATCATATGTGAAATTTAAATTATATTTTTTGTAGGAGTATGCAAAGGTATACGCAGGTGCTCGAATGGTTGGTCTATTTCTTCTAGAGGTCTTTGTAACGGGTTTTATTGACGTGATTTTCAAACACAGGTAAAGAGCTATGGATTTCTATGTCTAATTTTTATGAAAGGGCAACTATGTCATTTGTTTTCAAGCACATTACAGAATGTAAGCTACGAAACAGATTGATGTGTTTCAATTAATAAATTTAAAAACCTTCATAATTTACGTACCTACTTTGCAGGCTGTCCCGTCAAATTGGATGGCCCTGTGTGATCTTTACAAAATGGGGCCCTAAACACGACAAAAAAAGTTACATTAACATGTAGACAATAGTTATTCAAAAATGACTTTACATAACAAATATAAACTTTTTAACAATATGTTGTTTGATCTTTGTAGTGAAAATTGGAATATATTAAATCCTCATACATTGAATAATTTAATGGCAGGGATGTAAAAATAAGTAATACATATATTTTGTATATCTAATAAGTCTAGCCTCATATGTGATGTGGCCCATGCTTGGTTTTGTTCTAAACTATATAGGGGGCGTTTGGTTGGGGTAAATTCAAGGTAATCGAGGAGATTTGAAATTAAAATTGTTTCAATTGTCTTGTTTGGTTAACAATAAATATGTGGGTCCGAGAATTTTATTTGCACGAATGAAGCTAAAAGTGAGCCTTTAATTTCCTTCCATATGGGAAGCATTTACATTTGCTTAGAATTTTAAATAGTACCATTTATATATCTTGAACCAAACGCCCCCTTAGGAAATATGATGTCTTTAAGTAAGTGTATATAAAAATAGACCCGGAGGCCTCAAAAATTGTCAAGCCCTATGCCATTGTTCATGTTGCATACCTCATGAGCCGGGCCTGCTCCTTTATTATGTTTAGTAATGTACTTTCCATTATTATTGTTTTGCTTTCTTGCTTCAAAATACATATGATGTTTAAATTGATTACTAGTGAAGGAAGGTCCAAAAAGGTTGTCTTCTTTAAAGCGATTGCTAAAGAATATTGAGCCCATTTATTCTTTGATTTATTATGCCTAGTGTTAATAATATCATGAAAAAAGTTTCAATTTTCATCACCATCGACTGCCCACTTAAGCTTAGCCTTTTACCTTAAGTCCTTAAGCTTGCGATGATCAATGTCAGCAAGAAGCTTGACAGATTCAGTTCTAGTTAAGTTCATTTAAACTTGTTCCACAAACCACATGACATGAATGTAAATTACGTCAAAAATCTTATAATCGGCAGATTTTTGTCCAGCTATTAAAATGTCATGCTGACAACCTTCGGTATGTTTCATTCTACATATCAACTTCACTTAATCAAATAACTTTCAGGATAGTAGACCCTGATTCGGCAATTACATTACAGATTTGAAGGTTTTTACAAACTGTACGCCTCTATCATCTGATTCTGGATTAGTGACCCATGCGTAGCCGATACCGCACTCTACAAAAGAAAAAGTAAATTGCCAATTAAAAGAAGAATCCCAACGTTTAGCAGGCATAAACTTCTATCAATTTACTAAAAATAATATTTGAAAGATACTTTACATACATATATCCCCATATTTCACTATTACCCATATTTGTATAAGAAGTAACATGTTCTAATTCGGTATTTAAATCTTAAAAAAAGTTGATTTTATATTTCAGGCTTAGTAATCAAACAACTTTTCAAGACTTCTACATCTCAATGCCCCACTTTTCTAGGAAAGTTTGTTTAAACAAAAATCAAAAATAGAAAACTTCTACATCTCGATGCCCCACTTTATAAGTAGAACTTAGAAAAGAGCAATTCACACTTCTTTACATTTTTCTTTGGACATTTTCGTATGTCCTTACTTCCTTGCACTTCCCTTTTATAAAAAATATCATCTAAACACATTTCTAAAGTTTAACACTTCTCTAGGATAAGGACCCCTTCTTTTTATAGAAAAATCAAAATAGAAAATTATGAATTTTTTCAACAACTGAACGCACCCATATTTTTCTTGCTCAAGTAAAATATGGTAAAACCGTATAACTAAAACAGAGCTTACAGTGAGATTCTAATGCAATGAGGCTAAGTTGACGAGATCTTTGTATTTATCCGATACAAACGATTCGACCCTGAAACATTCAGGCTTTCCTTTCTCTTTTGCTGGAGAGATATACTTTACTCCAATAATCGTTGGTAGACCTGAAAATTTTACATGTATTTTCATTATCTTTCATTGATATAAAAAAAAACCCATGTGTCAAAGTCATTCCACACACAAAAAAAAAGAGAAAAAAGAACAAGTAACTTTCCCAACCAACAAAATTCTTAACGGGGTCAACTTGGTTTTAGTGTTATGGTTACACTTACATCAAATGGGTCAGCTCGAAAAAACATTTAGTTTTTGTTCCAAATTTATTGTCCAATATACTAATTTAGATTGTCACAATATTGTCCAATATTCAAAATGCTACTACTAAACATGACAGGTAAAAGTGATCAACTGTCATAGCTAATACGAGTAACTGTTTTTAAAGGTCAATCTTAACAGACACAGACCCAACGACGTCCCGGCCCACCCAATCTGGCAAATCTATTTTTTCCTTTCAACCAACAAAAAAATAGAAACATTATAACTTAACCGTACAAAGGTTAACACTTCCAACCAAGTAATTCAGGTGTGAATCAGATTACGTTACGGTCGTTACTATGTATAAAGGTAATAAGCATTTTTAGTGCATTAACTTATCCAACAACTAAATGAAGGGAAAAGAACTTACTGTTATGTACTCGACCATATAACAATCTTTCTCCCTTCCAGTATTCCAAAGGCCTCCTTCTAATTCTGTTGCTTTTTCTTACACCACCTGTCCAAACAGTCCCGGCTTCTGCAAAGAATGAATAAAAAATCCATGATTTTGAAAAAGGAAAAATAGTAAATAATATGCCAATCAAAATAATAGCATCAAATATGTGAGAAAAAAGTAACACCTGCTAGGCTCTGACGCCTCTTTTTTAGATCAACTTTTGATGCTCTAGTTGTTGTCTTTCTCTTATTCACAGATGTCTTTGGTTGTTCCTGTATTTCTCAGGGTTAGTCGCTTACACTAGTTGACAAATTTAGAAAGAAAAAAGAAGAGGAGAAAGGGTAATATTATTTGTGTGATCTAGGATTATGAAAGAAAAAAAATCAAAAACTAAATGTTTTTGTTCTTGAAATGGAGAGGTACAGAAAGAGTTTGGTAATTAAAAAAAGGACTGTCTTTAGAGTGATCTTAACTCTTAAGTTGAAAAGAAAAGAAAAAAAGTTTAACTTCTATTTAAATTTTCTGTTGTAAGAGAACGCAAATGAAAGCTGACAAATTTTTAGAAGTATGAAGCATTAACTTCCCTTTCAATAAAATGTGTTACTTTAGAATTTAGATCAACTAATACTTTAGAAAGCTGATAATTTAAAAATAAAATCTGTTAGTTTAGATAAGGGTTGTTTAGTATTTTAAAAGATTACATATTATTAACTTCCCTTTCAATCCCTTTCAATCTAAATCATCCCGCATTTGGGGATGAAGGTTCTGGTAAAACAATCACCCAAAATTATCGATCATTTCTCTGAAATAAAGCCTCTCCAAACCTGGTTTTTATTTCTTCCACTAAATGACTTAAGAAGGTCTTAAGTCTTAACAAGTACTCTGTCATATTGTGTCAAGGAAGACTCGAGTTCTTATTAGTGCATTACCAAAGTACAACTAATAATATTTACGAATAAAAAACAGACAATCTTAAAACTGGTAACCTCATTTTGTTGTTCGGAAACAATATCTGGAATTTGAGCAGGTATGCTTTCATCAGGGTCCTCGATAACATTAGCATCTGTTTGAGCTGACAAGGTAATCAATATATGTAGTCATCAGCAACTATAGCCAAACTTTCCAGGTTGAGTAATTGACATTGTCAGAATAAAAGTGACAAGAATAACCAGATAAAAAATATTTAACAATAGAAATAAAAGCACCTGCTAGCGCCTGACTCCTCTTTCTTAAATCAACTTTAGGTGCTCTTGTTGTCTTCTTTCGCTTATTCACAGATGTATTTGGTTGTTCCTGTATTTCTCAGGGTTAGTCTATGTTGTCAAATCTGGAATGATAACAAAAGGAGAGAAAAGAACAAAACGGGTAACACTTTTGTGTGATCCAGGATTAGGAAAATATATATGGATATGTAAATTTTTACTGTTTAGTTTTAAGTTGGAGAGAAAAGAAAAGAGCTCATAGAAGAGTGACGATGTAACAGTTATACCCTTATGCTAGTAAGGGTTGTTTGGCAACTATAAAAAGATTTATTTTTTTTTTATGTGTGCTCAGTGATCTTAAGTTGAAAAGAACAAAAAAGAAAGAGTGCCGTATAACTTTATTTGAGTTCTCGAGTCGGAGAGAAAGAAAAACAAAGATTATAGCACTAGAAATAATACTAATATAAACTAGCATATGTTGGTTTGATCATGAGTTGTTTGGTATTTTAGAAAACTTATAAAATATGTAACTACTCTTTCTAGATTGTGTTAAGTAGAGTGAAAGTTCTTGGCAATGCTAAGTTACAACTAATGATATTTATTGATAAATATAAAAAATCTTATAAAGGTTACCTCATTTGGTTGTTCAAAAACAACATCCAGAGTTTGCGCAGGTTTGCTTACATCAAGATCCTCGATAATATCAGCATCTGTTTGACCTGACAAAGTAATCAAGATATTTAGTCATCAGTAACTACAGGGAAACTTGTCAAATTGAGAAACTGACATTGCCGGATAACAACTGACGGATATAACAAGAGAGAGTTTTAACATACAAATAGTAGCACCTGCTAAGCTCTGACGCGTCTTTCTAACATCGACTTTAGGTGCTCTTGTTGTCTTCTTTCTCTTATTCGCAGATTTCTTGGGTTGTTCCTGTATTTCTCAGGGTCAGTCTCTTACCACTATGTTGTCAAGTTCATAAGAGAGAGAGAGAGAGAGAGAGAGAGAAAGAGAGAGAGGGAGGGAGGGAGGGAGGGAGGGAGNAAAAAGGAGGTTGCATTTAGATGCCTACAATTTCCCAATCATTAATTAATAAATTATATTATTACTTTTTAGAACAACCATATAGACTACGTTATCTATTTAATAAAGAAAAGGACTAGAGCCTTGGCGCTTGGCAGTCAGCCCCTTCCATTTCTCTTCCATTATAAAGAACTGATCCACATGAAATTTAAAATATCGACCCGAATCAATTTTGAACCAGTACTCAGACTGGCTGACCCATCCGTTTTGCCATCTCGAAAGTCAAAACAATTGTTGCAAAGCAAGTAAAGAGAACTTACAATCTCTTCCATTTCTTGTACAGAGCGAGGATGGCCATTACCAGTAATGTCCTCAACATTTAAATTAATCTTTGTACCAGATGCTGCTTTTTCCACCTCTTCGGCCTGCATATTGCCACCCATGGTATTCAATGCCAGACTTTTAGACTATGAAAATATAATGAATAGGGTATGAGAGACCTTACCTTTCCTTGTATGCCTTCATTTTCGTTAATAGCAGTAGCAGCATAATCAACACCTATGTTGGCATCCTCCTTTTCTTCCATATTAAACTGTTCTGAGAGATTGTCAGAATCAGGAGGATTACTTAAACCTTCAGCTGAAGCGGTATGCGTGACATCATTAATGGCAGTTTCTGTAACTTCGTTATCCACTAACGAGCCCATTCGAAACGAGAATTCATTATACTTTCTGGTATGCGTTGATTGTCCACTATTGGTTTCGGAATTGGCTGTGTGTGACGAATCAATGTCGTGAGGAGAAAATGGATCTTTTCCTTCACTTAGTTTTGATTTATGTTTTCCGAATGTTGAAATAGCAAAAAATGGACTTCTGGGTGGTGTAGGGGAACCTAAAGGAGAAAAACGGTTGTCAGATAATTGTTGTATCGCGGGTGTTTTTCCTCTTAAATTATCAAGCAACGGACGTGTATCAGACAATCTGCTCTGGTTTACTAAGGTCTTGACTGGAGATCCAAAATCAACTCTAGGTATACTATGAAAATCAGGAAGGTTTAATTCGGTTATTTCAGGAGGTTTGGCATTCAAACATTCTTCCAAATAGGACAATCTGCCCTTGTCATCTAGATTGTCATTATTACAAGTAGCCATTAAATGATTAAAGATCTTATCGACTCTGTCCTCAGTCTCGGTTACTGATCCTGTTCACATAAAAGGAACAAAATCTAGTAAGTTACAAAGCATAAGTTAGGAGGTAGCAGAAGATGGTATTATCACCTTAATAACTTTTGATCAATTAAACTTTTAATTTCTTCCACTATTTGTATCTAGTTATTTATTTTAAAAAGCATAAACTCACCAACTACATCCTCTTCCTGAGATTCGCAGTTGGCAATGACAGGTTCTTGTTGAGAATAGAACGTAGGTGGGCTTCTAACATCATTGTGCAATGTCTCTTGAGCAAATGATGTATCACTCTCGGGCTGACTGGAGTACACGTGATGCTTATAACTAGTTTTTCTCCTGCAAGATGAATACGAGGCTTGCACCATGAGAAGATAACATATAAAACAATTTGGTGGAAAAATCTAAACTGAAAATATCAATTATACCGTGGTAGCTCTGGACGCCGTTGCCTAACAGTAGTAGTAGTAGAAACTTTGGTCTCATTTGGATCTTCACCTCGTTGCCTCCTTATTTCTTTTTCGGCGTCTGGAAATCAATTTTAGCATGGAAAAAATTATTAGTGAGATAAAACAAACATCACTGAACATCTAATTAAAAATTTAGTGAAGAATAGCTTACTTTCAAGTTTTTCAAAGGCGGCAAAAAATTTATCTGGGTCGCGAAGCTCGCGAAGCTGATCCATTTGTAAAGTTGGTTCCAGGATTGTAGAAGGGTGGCTGTCAACAATATTGCATTTTAATTTAACTACAAATTTCTAAGTTAAATACTTACTATGGGACCAAAATAAAGTAGTGTGTATGTATTAACTTTACCTTGCATTGGGCTTCATGGAAAACTTAGCACGCTTCCTGACCAAAGCTGGTCTTTTCTCTTGAGGGTTTACATTTTCCTTAGTGTTCGGGAATTCTGAATCCCCGTCTTTTACTGACCTTGCTTCCTCTAAATACTTATCAGCGTTTTGTAATGCCTAAAACAGTGAAGAGGGAATAACAAGTTAGATCACTATAGCAATTGCAACTCTACTGATCTTGCAATATTTAAAACTCCATCCATATCGTAGTAAGAACTTTAATATAACTGAAGCGACACATTAAATGCTTCATGTCCATCCATCAATTGACTTATTTATCAGATTTCATTAGCCTCTGTTAGGAACTGATAAAAGATTTACTGCTGGCTAGCCAGATAAACTAAAAAGCCTGCTATTATTTACAGTGCACCATCATGCATTCTTAAAAAGGTTAAAGTAAACGTGTCTTTTGTTAACTTCTTCTGCAGTTACATTACTTTTTACAACTCTATTCATTTGAAACCCAATGTCAAACAAAACACGTTTTGCAAACAGTAGAACACTTTAGCTATAAGTTTTGAGGAATTTGATTATCGTAACTTAACTAAACTAACTCATATTGTGTAACATCTAGACCTAGTAAACATAAAATCAAATCAAAACACATATTGTGTACCATAATGAAAAAACCATAACTCAACTAAACTAACTCATATTGCATCTCGTAAAAACATAAACACTTCAACCAACACTATTCAACTCCTGCACAGCGATTTCAACGAATTAAAGCTAAAAAATACACGATTTAACATCTAATAAACATAAAATCAAACCAAAGCACTTAAATCACATAGTTTACACGCTAACTATAAATTAACTCATATCACATCTCGTAGCAAAAAACCTTAACATGACTAGGTTAACTCATATCGCATCTCAAGACGAAAAACCGCAACGTAACTAAACTAACTCATATCTCATCTCATAACCTGAAAAACAACACTTCAACCGACACTAATTATGTCATAACACAACAATCAACACAAATAAACAGCAATTAATCAAACTAACACTAAAAATCAAACAAAACACATTAAAACATCTCAAATCACAACAAGAAGCACCAACTTAACACAAATTATACCATAGCACTCATGAACTGATGAATTGACTCAATATCTTTCGAATTAACCGCATCTTTCAAATCACATAAAACAACATTCTAGAGTTCAGTGATAAGATCGTAACTAGATTAGCTCATACCACATCTTGTAACGAGAAAACAGAACATAACTAAACTAACACCTGAAGCGTCTCGTAACAAAAAACCGTAAAGTAACTAAACTAACTCATATAGCATCTCGTAATGTAACTAGATTAGCTCCTATCACGTCTCTTAACAAAAAGCTGTAACAACTAAAATAACTTCTATTGTGTCTCCTAACAAAAAACGGTAACTAAACTAGTTCATATCACATCTCATAACCCGAAAACACTGTAATCAGCACTAATCTAATCCTAACAAAAAAAGTAACACAAACTAATCAAGTTAGACCTAAAAACCGAATCAAAGCACATTAAACATCTCAAATCACAACAATAAGCAGCAAATGATACCATATCACTCATGAACTGACAAATCGCTTCAATATCTTTCGTTTTAACCACATCTTTCGAATCACAAAACGTTCTAGAGTTGAGTGATAAGACCTTAACTAGATTAGCTCATACCACATCTCCTAACGAAAAAACAGTAACATAACTAAAAACTAACTCATAACGCGTCTCGTAATGTAACTACATTAGCTTAACTAAACTAACTCATATCGCGTCTCGTAATTTTATCGCGTCTCGCATCAAAAAACCTAAACTAACTCATATCGCATCTAGCAACAAAAAACCTTAACATAACTAAACTAACTCATAGCGCGTCTAGTAGCGTAGCTAAACTAACTCCTATCACATCTCGTAACAGAAAACGTAACTTAACAAATTCATATCGTGTCTCGCAACCCGAAAAACCGAACGAAAACACTCTATCTACTCCTAATACACAAATCAGCACTAATTTACAACTCAATAAGCAACAATTCGAATAAAAACACTTTAAATAGCATCAATTCGTAACAAAATCCAATATATATATATATATATATATATATATATATATATATATATATATATATATATATATATATATATATATATATATATATATATATATATATATATAAATTATACCATAGCACTCATGAACTGATGAATGGACTCGATATCTTTCGAATTAACCGCATCTTTTGAACCGCGAAATGTTTTAGGGTTGAGTGATAGGATCGAATCGCCTTTGAATGGATCGTTTAGGTCCATTTATTGTTGTTTAATTGAATTGCATGAATATGAAACCCTAGAAATTGAGTGAGATGTGAAATTTGGGGGTTTTTTGAATTTGGGATGTGTTTGGTGACGGGCGGGAGGAGTGAAGTGAGTGGAAATTTTATTTTGTTTGCATTTGGTGGATGTTTTGGTCTCTATTTTTTTAGCAAGAAGTAGTTGCATTAACTAGTAGTATGTGGAAACCTGTTCAAAAAAAAAAACTAGTATGTGGAAATATTAGGGTGCGTTTGGTTTATAAGTGGGATTGGAATTGGATTCGGATTTGGGAAAGGTTTGAAAGAAAATGAAATAAAAGATAATAATAATATTTTATTAAAATGATTATTTTAATCAAAATAATGAATAAAATATTTGAGTGTAAGATTTTTTTATTATTAAAGTAGTTAGTGGAAAAGTGGATTGTGAGTGAATATAAAGAGGTAGGGTCCACATTTTGTTTCAATCCACCCATACCACCCAAGTTTGGGTGGAATCATTTTTGATTGAAGATGACCCACTTTGATTGTGATAGTGTTGTACCAAACATTTAATCACAACAATCAATCCAGTGCTTTATAGTAAAAGTTATAAACCAAACGCCTCCTTAGTTGTTTGTAGGGGTGTGCATCGGGCCGGAACCCGACCCGTCCCGACGAAACCCGAATCCCGACAAGCTTGAAAATTCTAACCGAATCTTGACTCGAGTCTAGCCCGAATCGTCCCGAATCCCGTCCCGAGTCTCGAAACGAAACCGATTTGTATGGTTTTTCTTTGTAATCCCGACTTCATCCCGACTCTCGACCCGACCCGAATCCCGACAAGCTGAAAAACCCAAACCGAGTCCCGACCCGAGTATTGTCGGTTCGGGATTCAGGACAATTCGGGACATCGGGATCGGGACGGTTTTCGGGTGTCGGTCGGGTTTTGCTCAGCCCTAGTTGTTTGTTAGGATAAATTGTTTGGTAATATAGTTGTACTAGCAGGGTACCTGAGCGATGCGGCGGTGGATATCCTGTGACCATATTTTCTGGTAGTGTGATGTTACGCGGCCATTTTTTTTTAACAATTAATTTACAATAACAGTAAATAATTTCAAATAGTTAAAAGGTTATTTGATTGTCAACGTGTTTTTGTGGTGAAAAGGAGGCGGAGTCTTGACTTTCAGCGACTGACACTACTGCAGCGAAACAAACTTTTTCGGCTCAAGTAGTAAAAATACATATAGCATTTAACCCAACAACCCGAAACAAACTTAGAACTATTATAACAATAGCTCATTACCAACCATTTTCGGATATCAATGAAAGCCCAATCATGAGCCCAGTCCAGTCCCTTTTATGTAGCCGTTCAGCCCTGTGGAAAACTAGAAGGGGGGTTGAATAGTTTGCCGCTTTTTAAGTTAATTATCCTTTTAAAACTTTCGTATAATCAAAGTTATAATCTGTAACACCCCCAAAATTCGTACAGCGGAAGACTTACAAGTTTTCGGGGTGCTACGGGGAATTGGTATCATCACACGTATAGATAACAAGATATCATAGATGCAAATGTAAACAAGGTCAACGTAAGGTTAAAGTTTACATTCATCCAAAATCTTTTTAAAAGGGAAAGCCCATAGTTGATAAAAGTAAATAGGTCCAAAATAGAAATATCAGAGTTTCCATCGATGTCTCAAACCAAGCCAAGATCCACGCAGCATAACCGTTGTCCAAGTAGTGAAAGCAAGACTTCTAATTACCTGAGAAATACATGCTTAAAAAGGTCAGCTTTCGCTGGTGAGTTCATAGGTTTAAAGCAAAATCAATACGGGACCTGAAGAATTTTAGCGCTATGTGTAACTAGAGTAGGTGTAGACTCACAATCACAATCACAATCTCAATCACAATCTCAATCTATCAACATGGCCACTTAAAATCCTTATTGGGCTCCTATTGGGCTCGTCAGTCCAATAGGTCCAACAACGATATTAATGACCCGTTATCGATAAATAAATCCGTGACTTTACTCAAATAAGGTTAAATACTCATTACCAAATAAATAATAAGCCTTGGACTTGCTTAGCGTGTGCTCGAATATTTAATAATTCACTTCGAACATTACGTTTGTTTGGAATCCATAAAGATTCCTTTTTAAAGACTTTACCGTTATTAACTCGTGATATGAATTCGTTATATATTTTTTTAATAAAGTTTCGATAAATATTAATCTAACTTAATAGTTAATAGTTATCGTCACGTTATTAATTTATTTATTACGTTACCCATTTATTATATAAGTGAATATATATACATATGCTTTCACATATATATATATTTAGACTTATATTATATATACGTTTAGCGTAATAAATTATATTAACGAATTATTATTTATTCGAGTCCACGTGTCCGAGTCATGACTTCCCGATCCACATAACTAGTCCTCAGTAGCATGTATTCTCCCCCAAATTTAGGAAAAACCATCAAAATGATTAAAATACGAGTAAAAGTGGGGCTATGAAACTCACCTCGATGTAGCAAGAAGTAATCAAGATAGATACGTAAATAGTAAAAGTAAGCAAGGCTAAGACTTCACAGCAACTATGACTCGGCACGACCTATATATATATATAGAACTCAACTTAATATAACGCTCGAAATTTAATTACTTCCCTTAATTCCCGAATAGTTTCCGTTTATTTTCCGAAAGAAAATATTCTTTGAAAGTGTTAGTCATCGCTTGGTATCGTTCGATATCGTTTGGTATGGGTACTAGAGACAAAGTCTCGACTCAAATGAACTCACGCCAAAAAGTTCCTCCAATCATATCATATACACATATCCAAAAATGAAATCTCTCAACGGCATATATCACGAAAGTCAAATAATCCACATAGCATGTAGTAGCATTTAAAACATATAAGAAGTCATCAAATAGCACGCAAAAGGTCAAAGTCAAATGATATGACCTTACGGATCGATAAGTCATCGTACGAATGGTCGACGGCTTATCAAATTCGTCAACTTGATAAGTCCAACCATTTGTCGACTTACTTATTATCCTTGAAGTTATATCATTAGTCGTAGGATGCATTTTTCGTCAACATGGTCACTTAATAACCTTGTTGGGCTCCTATTGGGCTCGTCAGTCCAACAGGTCCAACAACGATATTAAAGACCCGTCATCGATAAATAAATCCGAGACTTACTCAAAAATAAGGTTAAATATTCATTACCAAAGAACAATGAGCTTTGGACTTGCTTAGCGTGTGCTCGAATATTTAATAATTCACTTCGAACATCACATTTGTTTTGAACCCGTAAGGATTCCTTTTTAAAGACTTTTCGTTATTTTACTCGTAATATGAATTCGTCATATATTTATTTAATAAGGTTCCGATAAATATTAATCTAACTTAATAGTTAATAGTTATCGTTACGTTATTATTTTATTTATTACGTTACCTATTTATTATATAAGTGAGTACATATACATATGTTCTCACATATATATATATATATATTTAGACTTATATTATATATACGTTTAGCGTAATAAATCATATTAACGAATTATTATTTATTCGAGTCCACGTGTCCGAGTCATGACTTCCCGGTCCACATAACTAGTCCAAGTCCAAAGTTTCATGTAACGGCATTGTTGAAGCCAACCAAGACTAGGGAGTCAAGGCAACCTCAACTTGCACTAAATACGTCATAAAATAACCAATCCAATAATATATCCCGATATCCAACCACACTTCACAAACTACAACAATGCGAGGCCGTCTACGGCTCTCGTACTAACCTATCTCCGTCATTCTAAAGGTTCACAACCTTATAACTCCATAATTCAAAACCAAGCTTCCATGTCAATAACACATCACAACAAACGTTAGTCGCAATATATATATTCACATAACAATTTATTCACATATAAATCATATAACCACATTTCACATTAACACACAAATTTCCATTTTATATCCTAAGTTTACATGTTTCGCCAACGCTTAAAACTGTTTATGTTATTTCAACCCTTTTTACAATAACACCATATATATCGGTATCTTCAACTTTTACCCATATTAATCCAACCAAATTTACGTAACCACTAGCCTCAAAACAAAACAACCACATATTATCGTTATCAAAAATCTCAACGAAAATTACCAGTTTAGCACCAAAATTACAAACATCACATATCGCCGAGACCAAGGGTCTCGACTTTGATTCTTTCGAACCAAAACCCACCATTGTCGTGACCTTTGGGTCGCGGCTTGGGCTTACCTCGGCTAGGCCGAGTCAACAAGCGAACCAAACACCAATTTAAGCATAGCCTACCGAGACCAAAGGTCTCGGCTTGACCCAAACGAGCTAAATGAGTATGCCGAGACCAAAGGGTCTCGGCTTTGGTTCTTTTGAGCTTGGCCTTGCCACGCTACGAACCAAACTCACCCTTGAGGGTGTCGACTAGCAACCAAAGCAAGCAAAACAAACAATTACGCAAGTATACCAATCCGCATCCAATCAAACACAACCAACTTCAATCAAAATCATAACCCAAGTATTCAAAACATCAAAACTATCACTTATACTAGTCCAACTCTCGAATTCGTGGGGTTTGACCCACGGTTTGACCCAAACCGAGCATAAATCCGAACCAAAAATCACCTATTCGATACCAAACGTGACCCTCTAGTTCAAATTCATGAAACCCATTATTATTTATACCCAAAACCAAGAAACTTTCGGGTTTGACCCATCAAAAGTCAACCCAACGAGTTGTAACTCGTTTCCCTTACCTTTCTCTTGTAGATCTCTTGATTAGAAACAAAATGAAGTGGTGGTGATGAAAAGAAGCGGCGGTGACGGTGAAAACGAGGTGGTGGGATTGTTTTTAAGGCGCGTGTGGTATGGGAGGTGAAAGGGGATTGGATTTAGAGTGATTTGGTGGTGGTAGTGTGGTTGTGACGGCGGTGGTGGCGTGGTGTTGGGTGGCGGCCGGCTAGACAAGAGGGAGAGGGAAAGAGATGAGGTGTTGTGATGAAAATGAAATAGAAATTAGGTTTAGGGTTATTAGTTTAGGTAGTTTGGATGTGTGGCAAAAATGGTCCCTCTAGTTCCCATCTTTATAAACTAATGAAAATGGGATACCCAAAACTTTTATTTTTCTTACATCTCTCCCGACACATATATTTCATAAGGTTTATAAGAATATCGGTCGCCACACCAAGTCGTTTAATACCCACCGTTCATATTTAAAAACAATTCCTCGTAAGTTAAAAATAGTTTGTTTAGTGAATGAAATCACCTCAAAACATTTTACCCTTCACGGCTCAAAACTAAATTAAATATTCGAAATCACCAAGACCATTATTCGTCAATTATGCATTCCGTTAGAGTTCCTAGTGCCAAGTCATATAGTGCCTATACGAAGTACTTAAATAGCCTACTTAATACGTAAGGAAATATACGTTTTCTCATAAATTCCAAACTTTTTCGCGAAATTCTCAAAACTCAATAAAATTATCGATAACTCAATTTTTCACGTTTATAAAAATATAATGCGGTGAATTTAGAAAAGGTCCCAAAATTACCGGTTGTCACAGCCTCCCAGCCTCAGAAGAAACCCGTCCCGGGTTACTTAGAATTTCCTGNATAGACTCTAAACTTTTTCACGAATTTTCCCAAACTCAATAAATTCGTCGATAGTTCAATTCTTATGTTTATAAAAATATAATGCGGTGAATTTAGAAAAGGTCCCGAAATTACCGGTTGTCACAATCGCTTCTATCCATGGGTTTTCTGCCATTGCTTCTCGAATGTTCTTTGGTTCTTTGAGGCTTATTGAGCAAATGTAGATACACAATTCGAGATCGGTGGCAAGTTGTCTCCTTGTCTGTACTGGCCTTGAAGGTTCACGAATAACTTGTTCAATTGGATGGTCCTTAGTCCATTGGAGTGTAGAAGGGTACCTTGGATTTAACAGATGCGTGTTAGATGGTTCTTGTAACCTTGAGGAAGATTTAGCAGAGTCTGTTGCAAATGGGTTTTCAAACACTTCTTCTTCTTCTAGCGCAGCATTGTTTGAATTATTTGTTGTTTCTTCTTGAAAGGTTGTGTTTTGGTTTTGCTCATCAACTCTTGGTAGAACAATTTCAATAACCGGAGTTACTGGAGTAGATGTTGATGATGTTGAGGGAGTTGGTGCTTCAGCTTTGATTGTAGTAGATGTATCTTGTGTTGTTGGTGGTGGTGTTGGTTGATGATTTTGAGCGGGTGCAGCGGAATGATGTTGACATTTGTCGAAGTTCCACCATAGTATTCATCAAACATTAACTCGAAGAAGTTTTCCAGTTCTTGTTCTGTAGGTTTATCGGGTGTTGTTGATTGAGCTCCTTGAGGTACGAGTGCTGAACTAATGTGTCCAGAAGTCTGACTGTTTGGTGCGGGTCCTAATCTTCTTTGATTAGAAGCCATCGGGTTAAGCGTGGGTTCTAGAGCGAGTATCTCAAAAGCCATTTGTGAAATCTCGTCAAACTTCACATTCATCATCTCCATTATCCTTTTTGTTCTCCTATTATACACCCTGAATGCCCTCGAGTTTTCTGAATATCCAATGAAGATTCCAATATCACCCTTAGCTTTCAACTTTCCTAGATCTTCTCTATCGTTCGTCGGATAGGACAAAGCGCCAAACACGTGAAGATAAGAGATATCCGGTTTCTGATTGTTCACAAGCTATGGTGTTTTGTTGAATCTTGGATGGATTAGGGATCGATTTTGAGTAAAACTAGCAGTGGCTACAGCATTAGCCCATAAGAATAGTGGTGCACTAGAATAAATTAGCATTGTGCGAGCAGCTTCCACAAGAGTTCTATTTCTTCTTTCAACTACCCCATACTGCTGTGGAGTTCTAACAACTGATGTCTGATGTGTGATTCCAACATCTTCAAAATACGTTCTTAACTCCTGATTGGTGAATTCTGTGCCGTTGTCTGTTCTTACAATCCTTACTGGAGCTTGAAGTAGAACTTGAATACGCTTCAGGAAGGTGATGATGTTGCCAGGTGCTTCGTCTTTTGATCTCAAAAACTTCACCCAAGTATTTCTTGAATAATCATCGACAATGACAAGAATATACTTCTTTCCATTGATGCTTTCAACTCTCATCGGGCCACATAAGTCCATGTGTAATAGATGTAACCTTGCTTCCGAACTAGGTACGGTTTTGGGTTTATATGATGCTCGTTTGCTTTTTCCTTGTTCACATGATGGATATAAGTGATCCTTGGTGTATTTGAACTTAGGAAGTCCGTTGACGATGTTGTCTTTGGCTAATTTTGTAACATTTCTCAAAAATTCATGTCTTATATTTTAAATAATAGTTTATTTAATAACTATTCTATTTCTAATAAATTAACTTCGTAGAAAGTTATCCGTGAACATCCAATTCTTTCACTACGACTATATATGTCAACTCTACATTTCTTGTAGTCCACTATTTTTTTTCCCTTGAAATCCTAATTTAAAAAGTTACTTTCACTTTTATTTTAGGAACTAATTACTTAAAACTATCAAAAACATATAACTACGAAAGCATTCGTAGTAATAATGTGAAAGTTATTGAAAAACTCATCATCTACTAAAATTATATTTTCATAATTTTTACAATAGTATTTCATCACTATGGTACCATTAAAAATTATTTCTAATTAACCCGGTACCCGAAAACGTCAAAACTACTCGAGCTATACACTAAACGGTACCCCGTAAACAAAATAATACATAAATAAAACCCACTAACCCCATTTTGAGCCCTAAGGCCGGTTGGTTATGTGTCCTTAGGACACATGTATTCAACTATCTATCTTACACTACCACCACTACTTAACATAACTATTACATGCATTTTCATAAGATCAAAATTTTTTTTTCTTTGCTCTCTCCCTTTGGAACTCACGGCTAGAACACAACAACAAGGAGAAACATATTTTTTTGAAGATCAAAAGTTATTTTTAGAAGCTACATACTAATCTATTACAAGGTTTTGAAATATAAACCTATAGATTATTAGGGTTTTTATCCAAACTTCATAAACTCATCTAGTAAGTGAACCAATGTATTTTTCATAATCTTACAATATTTTTACAATGTTCTAGTCAAATTTTATATGCATGCAAGTAGATGTAATTTGTACCACTCAAATCTTATGTTTTGTTAAACTTATGATATGTAGATATGTAGTGTTTTGGTGTAGAGATGTTTTGATGTTATTTAGGAACCCATGACACCTTTAGGAGATGTATGGTAGTTTATGGGATTGTTGGATTGAATTGATGGTGAAATTAGATTAGTTATAGGAGGAGAAAACCATATTTGTCATTAAAAATAAGCTTCTGGTCATATTTTGAAAATACAGAAAACTCAGTAGGTTTGAACCCATTTTTGACCTAAGATAAAGAAAATACACTTTAAGATGAAGCCATGGCCGAAAGAACGGGTAAAAATGGGTTTATAACGAAAAAGTTATGCTAAAAACAAGTTATACCAAAGATTAGCATCTAACTTCTAAAGAAACTCTATCATTTCACGTTCTCCGCAAATTTAAAATCTCAAATAATGAGATCCGCGAATGCTTAGCCGATAATCAAGCCACGCATATATAAAGTCAAGTACGGGAGCCGACAAAAGAGTAGCTCCTTGTGTACAAAACTAGCAAAAGCTTTTGTGATCATCAATGGTTAAGGGAACAAGCTAGGGCTCAACACGCCCGGATCAAGTCAAAATTTTTATTCCCACTCTTACCTAGTAGGAAAGTCAAACTCGGTGTCAAAACTTTTATTCTATTTTTGCATAATTTTTAATTTTTCTCATTTTTTTTTTCTTTGGAATTTTTCAAAATTTTTCAATTTTTTTTTTGGATTTTTGGGGAAAAACGGGGTTGCGTAAGTAAACGACAAAGATGAAAGTGCTAGGTCAATCAAATCGAAGATTCACCCCCCCAGACTAAAGATAAACATTGTCCTCAATGTTTCAAAGGTAAGGGTAATCCTAACAATAAATCTAAGGCCGTTTATTAAGTATGCCAAAGATACCATTAGTCGATAAGATTTGGATATAAGATTTCCATTCCAGCAGCAATACATGGGACTCGAGTGGAGATGAGACGATCCACGAGCACGAGAGTCATCATGAATTGGGGAAATCCTGCAAAAACACAAACAACCAAGCAAACACAAGATTGGAAGAGGTCGCCCTCCTCGCGTTACTTATTAGATAATAAAATAAAAAGGATAAGCATGGGGTGCCTCCCACGAAGCGCTTGTTTAGTAACGAGTCGTATAGCTTAGACTCGCCCCAAATTTACTCGTCCTTGGGGGAGCAAATGAAACAGCCGGCTAGGAAAGCGACGATGCCGGGATCAAAAACAACATCCTCACTCGCGGAGGAGTGACGGATGGGAGAAACAGCAGCATATGTGAAGAATGGAAGAAAGATTTTTATCACAATTAAGATCAGTTCTTCATTTTCAAAAATCTTGGGTGGGAGGGCTGGACAAATTTTGTCAAAAAGTAAGCCTCCCCCCAGACTAACGTCTTTCTCAAAATCAAATTGAAATGATTCATATTCGGGAGGAGAGGAAAAAGCAAGAGAAGTGGTACTGCCACGACTCGTCTCCTCCGAATCAAAGGAAAAAGCTTCATAGACTGGGATAGAAAGATCGGGATGAGAAGTGGGATTGCCACTTAATGCTTCGATCTTAGCAATGAGAAGATATACTTTCGAAAGTTTTTCACGAAGAGCTTCATCTTGGATTTCATTGTCGCCATCTTCATCATTCTCCTCTTCTAAGCTGACGAGCTCAGAAGGTAGGTCGTCGACATAATCGATGTCTTCAAAAGGTAAAGAATCATAGTCATTGTCGGACTCGGAGAACACTTCAACACGATCACAAGATTTGTCAAACGAATCCTTGAGCTCGGGCTCCAAAGGATCTGACGGCTTAGAAATATCAAAAACAAGTGTCGAAGAACATTTTGGAGAATCCGGAGGTGGGACAAGTGGTGTGCTCTGAGAGCTAGCAGTTTCCACCGCTTCCGTTGTAGTCTCTGGTTCTTGTCCTTGTGAAGAGTCGGGAGTATCAAGAACAAATTCACAATCACCGTTAGAAATTTCCACGGACTCTCTTGGGGTTGGGACAAGGTTCTCAGCACTTGGTTTATTGAATTCACCAGATTCCGTTGCCGGAATAGTACTAAGATGCCCGTCCCCCATTATGACAGAATCCTTTCGGGCCTGTTCTTCAAAAGATTTTTCAAAGTGGTATGGAGAATTTACAACCGGTTTGCTCTGAGACGTGCGAGCTCTTGACTTGTTTTCGATAGTCTTCAATGCATCGTAAGTGGTTCGACAATAGAGGTTACCACCGGCGGCCGTATTCAATGAATCTTGATCATTTGGCATTAAAGCGTTGTAGAAGATGTCGATTTGAAACAATTCAGAAAAACCATGATGTGGGCATTTTCTCATAAGATCTTTGAATCTTTCCCATGCCTCGGCAAAAGACTCATCAAAACGTTGTTGGAAATTAATGATTTCTTCTCGAATTTCAAGCGTTTTGGAATGAGGGTAGAATCGATTCAAGAATTTTGACGCTAAGTCGTCCCAAGT
>LBNU01023674.1:1027-15885 GCA_014162995.1 Artemisia annua
TAAAAGATATGTGAATAAGCACATATCAAAATCCCCCAGACTAAGGTATTGCGTGTCCTCACGCAATGTAATCACATCACGCCTTAAGGATAAATAATTTCAAAACCTCTCCTTACTACTTTGAGAACTAGCAAAACGTTCAAGAGAAATCCGAAATCATTTATTCCCTAAAACGCCTCGGTTTTCCATTTTCGACTATATACATCATATATTACTAATTTAGCATATGACGGTGTGAATGACTTTCATTATCTTTCGATAACGATTAAGGGTCATAGAGCAAGAACACGATTCATAGAAAAGTGACCGATTGGATAAAATTCATCGTCCCTGATTTTTCACAAGTCCCAAAGTAAGTGCAAAAACGAGATCACCGCTTACTTAGACGCTAGATACCAATACTACTCATGGAAGTTACTTGTGTGTGGTCACCTCTCGCTCCCAAATCTTAGTGCATCTAGAATTTTTTAATTGATTTGAGAAATGAATTGCTTCATGTTTTCTCGTTTCAATATGATTTAGTCCGATAAAGATACCAAATTCAAACGCTAAGCAGTTATCGATCTTCCCTTAAGAAGGTTTGCAAGAGAAATGTTGTCCACATTAAGGATATTGGATACATACAAGGACTTTGGAATACATCAAAAAAATAGACATAAGTTGGCGAGTACATTTCACGTGCACCTCATGCGTCCGATCTAGGATCGTAACATGCACCTCACGCGCGACCAACTTTAGTCTTAACACTAGAGCTCTTGATCCATAAATCTTCAACATACATCTTTATTCTTTCTTTTTCTTTTCCTTTTCTCAATTTTTTTTTCTTTTTCTTTTTCTTTTTCTTTTCACTTTTTTTTTCTTTCTTTTTCTTGCCTTAGTAACTTCTCAACTCCGAACCTTCACGGTTTCAATCCAAGACCTACCGCCAACTGCTAGGGTTGGAATCTAGGATCCAAGGTCCGATCTCAATCCGAAGTCTTAAAGCACCTTAGCTCATACATAACAACGGGCTTTTGGGTAGCTCCGAAACCACATGCGTACTACGCTTATTCAACAATATACAATACAACTCAACTGACGTGTATCCATGATGTGTACCCAATTTCCCAAGCAAAGATTCTCTTAAGAAGATAAAGAACTACTCATCGGCTAAAACTAACATCTTTAATTAGCACACAAAATATGGGGTGAAACAAGCTGATGGGAACAAAAGGCCACAAGTACCTTCTATGAGCTTTAAAGAGAACCACTACTCCACGTATGGTAACTAACTTCTAAATAAACACTATCATATCTCATTCTCCGCATTTTGAAAATCTCAAATAATGAGATCCGCGGATACTTAGCCGATAATTTTTAAGCCATGCATATATAAAGTAAAGTACTGGAGCCGACAAAAGAGTAGCTCCTTGTGTACAAAACTAGCAAAAGCTTTTATGATCATCTTTGGTTAAGGGAACATGCTAGGGCTCAACACGCCCGGATCAAGTCAAAATTTTTATTCTCACTCTTACCTAGTAGGAAAGTCAAACTCGGTGTCAAAACTTTTATTCTATTTTTGTATTTTTATATTTTTCTCATTTTTTGTTCTTTTTGCTTTGAAAATTTTTAAAATTTTTCAATTTTTTGGATTTTTGAGGAAAACGGGGTTGCGTAAGTAAACGACAAAGATGAAAGTGCTAGGTCAATCAAATCGAAGATTCACCCCCCAGACTAAAGATAAACATTGTCCTCAATGTTTCAAAGGTAAGGGTAATCCTAACAATAAATCTAAGGCCGTTTATTAAGTATGCCAAAGATACCATTAGTCGATAAGATTTGGATATAGGATTTCCAAACAAGAAGCAAGACATGGGACTCGAGTGGAGATGAGACGATCCACGAGCACGAGAGTCATCATGAATTGGAGAGATCCTGCAAAAACACGAACAACCAAGCNNNNTTTTGACAAATTATAAGTGCACACGTGGCAAACATATAGTGTGACAAAGTCACAAAAGAGGCAAGATGAAAGATTCATGCAAACCAAGTTTAAGTTATAACATTTTGGAGCATGTATCATTTAGACTATCCTACGAAACGGTTTAACTAATGTCAACAAAAGACAAGAGCTTTCAAACATAGATTCATCATATAAAACATCATGTATTAAAATGACATATCATGACTTAACAAGTAACACGTTAATCATCATATAAAGAAAGAATGAAAAAATCATATATATCATGTTGATCAAGGCAAACCAAGCGGTGAAGCTTGTAAACCACGGGTCGTAGTCCCAACGAGGGTTGAAATGGATCTATGTGAAGTGAATTGGTTTAAAAGATGTGATTTAGTTTTAGTTAAACTACGAAAGGTTGTTTAAAACTTAAATGAAATAAAGAACGAGAAAAGGAGAAATAAGTTGAACGATAAAAGAAAACATAAGTTGAATAAAACGTAAAGAAAATTAAATAAGAAAGAAAGAAAGAAAATGTTTTTGAGTTTTTAGATTTAATTAATTAGAGAAAAGTAAAGTAAACGTGTAAATGAAAATAAAAGAAGCGAAAAGAAAAATAAGCTAAGTTAAAAAGATTTAACGAAAATTCGACAGAGTAACGGTAGGAAATGAAATAAAGAAAACTCCACTCGATAAACGATGGAGTGCAAATAAGCCTAGCTCGGCTTTAGAAATAAACAAGACACGACACAAAAGAGATTAAGACTCGAAAACTAAAGTGGACAAAACTCAAACTCGCTAAGATAAAAAATGAAACTCGCTAACAAATAAAAATCATGAAACTCGCTAAGGAACAAAAAGACCAAACTCGCTAGGTATTAAAAATTTGATACTCGCTAGACTTGTAAAATGATACTCGCTAGGATTCCAAAACCATACTCGCTAGACATGATACTCGTTAGGTTTGACATGAAACTCGCTAGGTTTTTAGAAAAATGAAACTCGCTAAGATATCTAGCCAAGACCAAACTCGCTAGAGTAAAAAGCATACTCGCTGGAAAATGTTTCATACTCGCTGGAACCATATTCGCTAGACCCTAAATCCCTACTCGCTAGAAACAAAAACCAAACTCTCTAAACCCTAAATGATACTCGCTATTTGGGGTTTTAAAGGAACGAAAATATTTTTAACGTTAAAACTTTATGGAAACTAAATGAAAACTTATTTAGACTCAATATTAAGCAAAAAAAAACAATCAAAATAAGCTAAAGAAGCTCAACGAATTCAAAATAAGCTAAACATATTTCTAGGGCTTGTAACTAAAAAGCTTGTTTAAACACAAAAGAAAGTTTGAAAAGCCAAAACAACGATTTGTAAACTCTTAAATAAGCTAAAGTAAAACGTAAAATAAGCTTTTACAAGCTAGCAAAACCCAAATAAGCTCAAGTCATATTCATTAGGCACAAAAATTTCTTTTCATGCAAAGGTGGTGCAAGACTTATATGAGCTTATTGTGATCAAGATAGAAGTAAAGAAGCTTGAATGAGATGAAAAGCAATAAAAGAAAGATAGAAATAAGCTAGGAAATAAGCAAAATAAAATGATTAAGACATAAAGTTAAAAGCTTGTATTAATAAACATTACACTAAAACTTGAAATAAACTAAGAACTAATACTAAAAACTAAAAACTAGACTAGACAACCCCAAAATGAAGAGTAGGGGAGGGTATTTAAGGGAGCCATGGTGGCTTAACCCTTTACAACTTGTGCACTTAGCCCCTTAGTCTTTTACATTTTGTGAATACCAAGCATAAACTAGAGATACGACGCTATTTAACTTTCTAAAACTACAACTTGAGTCCTTGTAACTCTGAGGTGATGTGTTGACGAGCTTTCCAAAGATCTTCAATAGTATAAAAGTGATCACTTGCTCGGATTTAGAAAGTTTTAGCTTCATAATCATCTTTGAGCTTGATTAAGCGTCTCTTTTACTTTCTTGAGCCTTTGAGAAATAATTCGTCTTCACGGGCTTTTCACAAGAGATTTCATCTTTTACTTCACTTTCAAACTCTTTTCCACATCTCGTGCTCGTTTTAGGCTTTTAGGTTGCTTTTCACGTTATTTTTGCAATATCCTTACCTGCACAGTCATAAACACAAAAACACATTTTGAACGTTAGTTTTTGGTCTATAATAGTCTAATAATGGTGAATAAAAGGTATGTGAATAAGCACATACCACATATCCTTGTACATATTGTTTTGGGACAATTGGGACTCATGGGTAAAGTACTAATGTAATGGAGTAATGGGGAAGAAGTCAATTATTACCCCCATATGTGCATTAATATTTTAAAGTACTCCAAGTTTTTTAATTATCTTAATTCGAGTCATTAGAATAGTTACTTGTAAAGTATGTAAAAGTTCAAGTGTAAGGGGAGAACCGAGACCCCTATGATGTATTATTTTGGATGGTATGGCAAGAGTGTATGAAAAAAAAATTAGAAAAAGAAAAGTAGAAAAAATATGCGGACTACCATCCCATTTCCTTTTATTTTTATTTATGTTTATGTTATTTTCTTATTAGCTTAAGTCAAGTCTTGGCTTAGCAACGCCACATTGTGCATGTATTTGATCAAGATAATTAACTCGCCACCACTAAAAATACCCTTTATTCCAACAAACCGTGTTTATCATATCCCTACACCTAACATTACAACCCTTTAAAAGCCCTCTTTGATAGTTTATCTTAGGTGCTTACGCCTAGTGGAGGAGGTTTTTGATCCTTTCCCAAGCCTATGGTAATCTATTTGCTATGACAGGTAGTGAGTGATATTTTTCCATTTCCATTTAGTTATATAGGTTTATAACACCCGAGAGATGAGAGTATCCAAACACTATTTGTGAGGTGCTAGTATATGATTTCCGTGCTTGTTATGACTAGGGTGGAATGACTATTTGTTGTAATTTTTTTTTGAACGGCGACTATTTGTTGTAATTACTTTTATATTAGTGTTAAATGACCCCTAGCTCATATTTTGATTGGAATAAAAGCGCATTTCCTTGAGGACAAGCAAATCTCAAGTGTAAGGGTATTTGATGAGGCGAAAAGTGTTACGCTTTTAGGGGGTCATTTAAGCCTTAATCCGTAATTATTTGATCAAATATTGCCTTAAATCGTTCCTTTTGTCATTTTAGGTACTTTGGAGAAGAAATCTGGAAAAGAAGGTATTTTGGACGTTTTTGGAGCATAAAAGTGAAGAAAACGACAAAGTCCCAAAACCATGCTGAAAACTGTACCTGACGGCGTCACTCTTTACGAGGTGACGGCGTCACGCTTTGACAAAGAGGTGGATAATTTTACACTTGACGGGCCAGAAAGATTTTGAAGCATTTACACGTGACGGCGTCACGTGTTATTTCACCAAGGCCGTCACGTTATAAGTTAAAGAGAGACGGCCCAGAGAGTTTTAAAGAGGGACGGCGTCAAGAGTGGATCTGAGCAATCCGAGAAGAGTTTTGGCGGCGAGGTGACGGCGTCACAAGCTAAAACGTGACGCCGTCAAGTTGTAAAATCTATATATAGTTTTCTAATTTTCATTCATTAGGTGTGTAACTTTTGGGGAGAACTTTAGGGATAAACCCTAGGTCGTGGTTTACTGTATTTTCAGGGGTTTTTCACCCTTGAATCATTCATGTTCAATTAAAGATAAGTCTCCTTTCAAATCAATCAATATGTCTATGTGTTGCTTGATTATATCTTATGCTTGTCTTTACTTTAACATGCTAGGCTAGGTTTCTCTTGTGTTTGCTTAGATCTAATGAAACCTAGCTATTGATTACTTGTTGTTGGTTTGTTATTGATTGTTGTGGGTGGGTGATGTCGATGTTAGGCTTAAGAAAACTGGCTAACCTCCTATACGGTAACTTGCTTGAACGTCTTAAGAAACATGAATCGGATGTGTACTACGATTATATGGTTGTATTTAATGCATAAGCGAATTCTAGTGATCCCATGTTAGGAGCTTTTAGTCGGCTCGACATAGGAGTGAAGTAGGAGCTTATAGAGTTAGGGAAGATCGTACACGGCCCTACGAATGGTTTAAAGGAATACAACCCGTCATCCACACAATTACAACAAACCAATTAACCGGTAAAAGATAGCTAGGGAGTAAGGAAATCTAAGTAAACACATTTTTCTCTCATATAAGTTTCACAACCATTTACTTTTTCTTGTTATTTTATTTTATTTGCAATAGTAGATATTTGGGTTAGTTGACTAGCAACTAATTCCGCCCACTCTTCCAAATACCCGAGATTTTACTTGCTTTCATAAAATATAAACATACAAAAAGAATCATCCCTCAACCCTTAGACCTAAATTAGAGTAGTTTTCAATCCTAACGACACTATTCCCTGAGAGAACGATCAATCCCTCGGTACTTGCCACTTCACTATACTACATCGGTCAGGTACATTGCCTGGTGGGGGTTGTAAGCTTCTCAAGATCCCTTGAGAGGTAAAACCTATTGCGAAGGTTGCAAAACCCACGCATCACGCCGCATATGAAACCTTGGTCAACGAAGGAGATCTGACTTATCTACTCCAGATACGTCGTATTACTTTCATACATACGGCGTATCAATCTCAAGACTTCACCAAAGATAATCTAAGATACAGAAGAACATGCGCCGCATAAAGATTCAAAATAGGCCGCATCTAAAAACGGTGTACGAATATTCCAGAATATAATAATCTTGGATCCCACGCGAAGTTATCGAGATATGCCGCATCAACTTAGTTGATGCACCGCATCGTACCCTCAGACAGAAACTGTAAATACCCCATTAGACAGCCGAATTTAAAGTGCAATATAACCCTAAGGAGAATAATACAGACGATTTGACAACACAAAACACCACCCAAACGAAGATTTCAGAAGAGTAAGAAGGTTCTGCTAGTGTTTAATTCATTAAGTAGTTTTGTTTTATTGTATTAGCACGCTTTAATCTATCAGGATTGTTGGGCTTGTCTATGCCATAGGACTCCCCTTTATTTTGTTTTCCCATCGATTAAAGTTTATTTGATGTTTATTTGGTTCTTATTATATGTGCTTTGATTATCTCTATGTTTAGCCGTGGCTTGTTTGCGCTGTCATACGCCTCCCACAATTACTTCATTAGCATTAAACGTTAATGTAAGCCCTTAAACAAGGTTAAATAATATAGACATAAGTAATAATTAAGAGTTTACTTGCCTATAACTAAGATACCAGTGAGAGAGAATAGATTTTAGTACTCATCCTATAAAACTAGTAATAGAATAAGTGACAAGCTACTTAATTATTGGTCAGGCCTCTTATCTGTATCTGTTACCTATTTGTGTACGTGTTAGCCATTCGCTTATTTGACTCCATAGTTTTAATTACTGTTTAATCAACTCAATCGTGCCAGTCTCTCAGGCTGAAACCCCCTTGCATTAGATTAGGTTTTTAGAACTAACTTTGGAAATAAAATACTGATAGACATTCTAGGTGTTAACGTTCCACTCTTAGTGATCGACACTCTACTTACCAACTAGCTACATTGATCGGGTACACTGCTCGTTAGTGTGTGTTATAGGTTAAGTCGGCTAAATATAAATTTAAAACTTAATAAGAATAATAACATATTCTACAATGATATACACGCACATCAGGCACGAAGCTCAGTTTTTGTCCTACTCCACTCCCCGAGTACCACACTCAAGAGTTCACAATCACTATGTCAACACACTCCCTTTAGGCGGAGCAAACCGTACACAAGCTTACACCAAGTTAAACGACACTAAACGGAATGTCGAGTCCTAATCCTAGCTAGAACCAATCTACACAAAGGCCCACATGGCCACACGAACAAGCACTCTTGTCCACTTAGATCGATACACTATCCAAGTCTTCACACGGACGATCACCCCGTCCAATTCTTCACATGAACAATCACTCCATTCACTTGAATATTCACCCAATCCAAGTCTTTACACACGGACTTCACTAAGTCCTAATCTAGATACATGATGCAGGATTTACCAACCAGGTTTTATATTTATAATTGTATCATCTACCTAAGGTCTACCTAATGCACTATCGGGAAGTGTACCCGGTTATGTATGGTATAGCTAAATGGTAAAGCCGAGGACGTCCTAAGAGTTACGTGTGCGGAAGTTATCTAAGTTTAGTATCACTAGTTTAAAAGGAGGTTTTAATATTTGATTAATTAATTAAACTACGGAAATGCAATAAAATAACAAAAATAATTAATTAAACGAAGGAAATCAGATGGAGAGAATAGTGTTAACCTAATTACTATTCTAGTTATTAACATGACAAGTTTTCTAATTAATGCATCCTATCGTTTCATCTGGGGATTCAAGTCGATAGACTCAGGTGGTCAAATCGTCTAATCCTATCTTACACCTTGCCCTATTCTTATAACTTTAACATTACAAGAGTTCCTCGGTTTTGCCTACGAGGTGCAAGAGTCGTTAAGCACCTCTACTAACTTAGAATAGTCTAACGGGATGCGGTCGGTCGGAACTTACATCCCCTCTAACTTCTTAAGCAAATGCGTTTGGTAGGTGGTCGTTCATTGAAATTTCCACATGAATGGTGATATTTCTATCACCAAAACACACCCTTATCCGCTGTGGGTCCTATGGTCAATTCTCATAGCCTCAATGGAACTACCAAATATCATTACTACTGAAACTAGAGTGTCCTAAGAAATGCTAAGAAAGTATTCAAATAAAACGATAATAAATGCGAGAAAACTAAATCATGGCAATAACATTTCATAATGAAGCTAACACCAAAGGTGTTTAGCCACTCATATTAATAAATACAGCAAAATAGATGTTCAACATTGTAAATGAAAACATAAATTCGATACAAGAATTATAAATGAATAAACTTATGATTGAAGCGTGAATTCTCCCTTGGAAATGACTTGTATGCTTGGTGGAACTTCGTTCTCCTTGCTCCCTGACTTCCTCTGGACTTCTCTGTGGTGAAAGTGGTGAAAAGTGATCTAAAACTCAGAATTACGGCTGGTATTTATAGTGCCCGACTTTGCTACGGTGTAGCTCTAGGGTTGACTACGCCGTAGCCCTTATAATTGGCAACTACGCCGTAGCTTGATCATTGGCTACGGGCGTAGAACTCTTGCTGTCACTTCTACGGCGTAGTTATATTAGGAACTACGCCGTAACTTCATCAAGGATCACGAATATTCTTCACTGTGTAAAATGAGGACCTACGGCGTAGCTTGAATGTTAGCTACGTCTGTAGAAGTCTTGTAATGGTCACTACGCCGTAGTTGATATATCGACTACGCCGTAGGTCTTTGGTCTTTGTTGACTGGTCTTCAGTGAGTGCTACGACGTAGGTAGAGAACACTTCTACACCGTAGTTAGTGCAGATTTCGCATACTTCAAATATTTTCATAAATAACCTTCCATTTCCGCGTCTTTTCGTTCCTATGCTCATCTTTGTCCTGAAAACAGAATATAAACAAATAAGAGTATATGTCCTAGTAAAATAATACAAAAGATGAGTATAATAGGGGGAAATTAACACTAAAATATCGGTACTATTTGATGTTATCAATACAACACTCCACGGACTTACACCTTTGTCCGGATACACCCTAACACACCTAATCATGACTCACATAATAGTCGGATATATAATCTTACAGTATATACAAATGAGAGAATTGGAGGAAGAAGAGAATCGTACCACTTGTTACGTTTGTGTGTGGACTAAATTAACACTTCGATTCTTGTCGACTTCGAGTGTTCTTATCTTGCACTTTGATATAGAGGATGAGAGTCTCACTTATAAACACATATCGACATGTTATAGTGATCAAAGAAGGAAGAAAGAAAGAACATAAAGTTTTCGTGCAAAGAGGGTTATTTTCTGAGTGAAACAGTTCAATATTTATAGCCACCAGGAGAGCGGGGGGACGGTCCCTTAATGTTGGATGGTCCCATATATATATGGGACCGTCCGACATACGCTCCCATTTTTGTCCTGATGTGGTGAAAGTTTATCTGGTGAAAAACTTATATGATTTAGGCGGGAAATATAGCTATTAGAAGATTCGAATTTCAAATTTATTTTCTTTAATACAACATTTCTTTTTAATTACAAAAATACTTTTGTAAATTTTTTTTTGTCACATAAAAATGTGAATTTTTTAGAAAATAAATTCTTTGATCACTTTACTAATGTCGGTATAGTGTTTGTTCATATCTGAAGTGACGTTGTAGTTGATACGTTGTCGAAATGATTTTTCTCGAATAAAAACTTATTAAACGTAGTTTTACGTTATATGTTTTTATATTTTGTGATCATCAAAACGTAAAGAAACCGAATAATGCAAATAACATTTTTGACATTATTTGTATTAACAAAAGTTTCAACTTTAAGCTTCTGAGAAACAATGATGGTTCTTGCTTGTCATATATGATATGATTTATCATTCAGTTTGAATTTGTTTCAAAGTACAATAATGTACAATGAATGTTAAGTCCTCATATAGGTATGAATCACAACTGGTGAAAATAGTATTTAACAAATTCATTCATGTGAGACTCGACCAAAGTTATTTATAAAAGACATAAACCATGGCAATAATTAAGATATTGGTTGATGATGTTCGATTGTGCCAACTCAAGGAACAAGTGATATGATCATTAGGGGGAGAAAATATACGCGTTGCACTCTTTTTCCCTTGGCCTTGGTTTTTTCCCCATAGGTTTTTTGGCAAAGTTTTTAATGAGGCAACATCCCCAAACGTATGAAGAAATTATGTACTCTTTTTCTAGTACTGACACTTCATGGCATTCCGTAAAGCAATCAATTAGTGCCACTTCATCGAATCATGCAGAGATCTTGGCCATCCATGAAGCGAGTCGCGAATGCGTACGGTTGAGAAAGGTGATACAACATATTCGTGAATCATGTGGTATTTCTTCAGGCCAGGAAGCTCCAACAGTTGTACATGAAAATAGTGCAGCATGCATTGCTCAACGTAGAGGTGTGCATGGTTTGGGTAATAACTAGATAAACCGAAACCGAACCAAACCGAAAAAACTAAAATTAACTTATGACCAAACCGAATTTGCCAAAACCGAACTGAACCGAACTAAAAATTCGGTTTTCGGTTTAGATATGGTTTGGCTATCTGAACCGAAAACCGAATTTACCTAATTATATATACTTTTTATATATTTATATATACAAAATGCCATTAATATTTTATCGAAATAAAAAAAACACTTTTTATGCTTGAAATAATTTTTATTTGCCAAAATCTATATAATTAAATTTAAAAAATATATATAATGGTCTAATTCGGGTTATTCGGGTCAACCCGAAGACCGAACCGAATTCAAATTTGGTATTCGGTTTGGTTCGGTTGAATTCTAGTACGGTTCAGTTTGACCCAGAAAATTTTTTAACCGAACTGAATAAACCGAACCACCCGATAACCAAACCAATGAACACCCTTAGCTCAACGCAAGGACAAAAACATCAAAGGTTACAGAACCAAGCATATTCTACCAAAGTTTCTTTTCACCAATGACTTATAGAAGAGTGACGATACTATTGTTATAAGGTTTATTCAAGTGAGAACCTAGCAGACTTATTTACCAAGACACTTCCTACTGCAACATTTAAGGAGTTGGTTCAGGGAACTGGAATGCGAAGACTCAACTTAAGTGATCTAATAATTGTTGATATTAAACTCAAGTCATAAGTGAATACGGGAACTGAAAAATGAAAGCTGCTTAAATTTGAAATAGCAATTTACCATGCAGTTTGGTTCAGTTATATTTTAGTAGTTTATATCAGTTATGTGTGGTAGTTTATGTCAGTTGTGTTTTAGATTCTTCTAGAGAAGTTATGTATGTAGTATAAATAAGTGTAGGCATGTAAGTTCTATGTGGGATGTTAAGAAATAAAGACAAAAAGTTGTGTGTTTGATATATTTGTGCCCCTCAAGAACCAAAACATAACAGCCCCTACTCAATTAACAAGCCTACCATAAGTAATACCAAGTTCAAATTGGTATCAGAGCTTGGTAAATACGAATCCTCTCACCACTTCGTTAGGCCATGTGTCTCTACCGAAACTAAACAAGACGAATTACGATAAATGTAGTATCCATATGCGAGTATTAATGGGTGCGCAAGATGTGTGGGAATCTGTCACGGGCGGGTATGAAGAACCGAGTACAAGTGAAGTTGGTGTTATGTCCGCGAACCAGTTAAAGGCATGAATGAAGAAGCGCATGAAGGATAAGAGCGCTCTTTATATCTTGTTTCAATCGGTGGATGAGTCGGGGTTCGAAAAGATCGCTTAGGCTACAACATTAAAAGAGGCATGGGAAACATTGGAGAAGGTGTATAAAGGGGCTGATCGAGTAAAGCAAGTGCGGCTCCAAACTCTACGTGGTGAGTTGGAGGCCATGAAAATGAAGGAAATAGAAGGTGTTTCAGATTATATCACCCATGTGCAAACGGTGGTGAATCAATTAAAGCGGAATGGTGAAAGTCTAACTGATTCAAGAGTTGTAGAGAAGATTTTGCGGTCATTAACCGAGAAGTTTGAGAATGTGGTGTGTGTGATTGAAGAGTCAAAGGATTTAGAAGACATGACGGTCAATGATCTAGCGGGTTCGTTAGAGGCACACGAGCAAAGAAAGTTAAAGAAGAAACAAGAGTCATTTGATGATTAAGTGTTGCAAAGAAACGAACATGGAAAGAGAAGAAACGAACATGGAAGAGAAAGAAACTTTGGTGGGCCTGGTTTCAGTCGTGGTAGAAGTAGTGGAAGAGGCTACGATTATGGTAGAGAAATTTGTTCATACGATTGCTATAATTGCGGGAAACCGGGCCACTATGCAAGAGATTACAGGTTTCCAAAGATGGTGGACGAAAATGCAAACGATTGCTATAATTGTGGCGAGGTGGGTCACTATGCAAGAGATTGTAGATTGCCGAAGAGAGTAGAAGAAAATACGAACCTCGTTATCGAAGAAGAGGAGAAAGTTGATGGTATAGTTATGATGGTGTATGAAGATGTTGTTGGAGAAGAGGAGAAAGTTGACGATATTGTGATGAGGGCGTGTGAAGATGATGCTTTTATAAACACCGTATGGTATCTCGATACGGCTGCTAACAATCATATGTATGGTGACAAATGCCTATTTGTGGAGATGAAAGATGTAGATGGGTGTGTCTCGTTTAGTGACGAGTTAAAGGTACAAGTGAAAGGACGGGTTACTATATGTTTGTTTGATGATGACAAAGAAATTCGAGTTGAAGATGTGTATTATATGCTGGATTTGAAGAGCAACATCATAAGTTTGGGAAAACTTATGGAAAAGGGATACTCGATATACATGAAAGGTCGGATGATGCAGGTGAAGGACACAAAAGACCAATTAATTGTTCTTATAGAGATGGCCAAGAATAATATGTTCAAACTTGACCTTAACAAGCTGGGGAGATGTTTGCAGAGTGGCTGTAATGTGATGATGAACCGTGATGTGAAAGCGAATGAGGAAAGTGCATGGGCCTGTAACAACTTGAATGTTATGTGTGAGAAACAGAAACAAGAATCTGATTTTGGGCTTCGAACTATGTTTCTCGAGCCGCAAACAACCTACAAAAGAAGCGAATGTTCAAACACTAATCCAGAAAGTCGAAATTCCAAATGAAGGGTGGACGCGACTTGAGTTTAAGGGAGGAATTTGTTGATATTAAATTCAAGTCATAAGGTGAATATGGGAGCTGAAAAATGAAGGCTGTTTAAATTTGAAATAGCAGTTTACCATGCAGTTTGGTTCAGTTATATTTTAGTAGTTTATATCAGTTATGTGTGGTAGTTTATGTCAGTTGTGTTTTAGATTCTTCCAGAGAAGTTATGTATGTAGCATAAATAGGTGTAGGCATGTAAGTTCTATATGGGAAGTTAAGAAATAAAGACAGAAAGTTGTGTGTCTGATATATTTGTGCCCCTCACGAACCAAAACATAACAACCCCTACTCAATTAACAAGCATACCATAAGTAATACCAAGTTCAATAATCAGAAGGAGAATATAAACGCTCCACCCTTTTTTCCTTACCTATGGTTTTATCCCACAGGGTTTTCCAAACAAGGTTTTTAACGAGGCAGAATATCTAAGCATATGAGAACTAATGATGGATAGCCAAGAGGGAGTGTTATGAATAATTATGATATGACTCTACATATACCTCAACCTCTCAAACCTTTCATCTTTTGTATTCCCCCAATTATAACTGTACTAAATACTTTGATTATGAGAGCACTGTACTAAATACTTTGATTATGAGAGTTCTATAAATTGAGGTTAATTTGTAGTTTGTGATATCAATCTCTATGAAATATATTGGTCTCGATTTCTCTACTTTCTTCTTTCATACATCGGTTATATGTTATTGCTATAAAATTTCTCCACTTTCACTTTTGGGGTAAAGCTAAAGATACCTTGTTCAAATAAACACATCTACGTAATATACTTTCTAAAGTGTCAAAGTTACGCAACATAAATTCAAAAATTATTCAATCTACCCAATATTACCAGGTATTAGCAGGTTTACCGGTTACCATTACACACATGGCTTTCTTCTTTTTTTAATTAAATCCACGTGGATATATTACTCACTTTGATAGGGTTTTATTAAAAAAAAACCATTTTCTCAAACGCTGTACATATAAAAACGGGATCTATTGATGCGTGGTTTTGTGACCTTACAACAGGTTTTACCTCTCGAGGGATCTCAAGAGGCTTACAACCCCACCAGGCAGTGTACCTGACCGATGTAGTATAGGATAGTGGTAAGTAC